>JAXGGA010010498.1:0-46560 GCA_038373865.1 Uloborus plumipes | reverse complement strand
TTTTTTGCTTTATTCACTAAAACTTTTACTGCCCGCGTAATCTCTCTGATGCTATCTATTATAAAACGAAGCGATCTGTTTCCGTTTTACGGTAAACAAGGTCAACTGCGATCGCTCTGTAGTAAAGTTATAGCAGTGGTTAAAGGCAGACTTTTATTCAACACCAACTACTAATTTTCTCGTATTCCCTGCGACAAGGAATTTGTTTTAATAAAAAATTACCATTGATGCTAAGTGTAATCCTTGAAATAAATTTCTCGTTGATATCTCATGTGCTTGATATCTCGGTAGGCGTCATGTATTGGTTGATCTACAGTGTATGCTTCTATATTTTAAAGCGCAGAATAAAATATATGCAGAATAAATATAAGCATAATTGTGGGTCGAAAATCTAACAGTATCACGAAAATTATGATCCGAAAACATGCTGAAAAATTTCAAGAATCAGTCAGGAGTGGAATTCGGTCGTTTCAGATAAGCAATATTACTTTTAATTTTGTTACTTCTACTCCTCTTTAATGTATTAAAACTCATACCTGTTTGGAATTTACTGGATGAAGAGGAGAAGACCTAACTCGTCGCCTTCACAACCGAAAACTAATTTAAAATAAACGCTAAAGAGCTAAATAAATTAACATATAATGCATAGATTGCTAATTCAAGTATTCTTACCTTCTCAAACTAATATAATTAACTGAATATGCATTTAGTTTTAAGAAGATTCGGTGTTCGAGGCGGATGCTAACGATTAGGGTCTGATTATTTTGCATATTCTAAGTGGTGATCTGATGTTCATCCCCAGAAAACTAATTAAGAAGAGCGGTAATTTATAGCGAAATAGCATGAAGTGCGTTTTGAATTAAAGGTTTGGTTAACTGAAGTTTTGATAGAAAACAACGGTAGAATAGGACAACGTGAAGGTATTATGTGAATGATATGATATTTAGATTGCTTTGAATACGCTCTATGCGTCAGTAGTTTAAAATCAGCTTAGTTATTTGATTTTGAAAATTGGCGAAATTAGGGTTGCAATAATAAGGAATGCAAAATTTGTCATTTTTACTTTTTCGCCAACTAAGCGCAGTTTATTGCTACAAATTTCATTCTAATAACAATTATCACATTGCAAGAAAAAAACAAATATGGAGCAAGTTACCCTTTACATATTTTTTTTTATTTATTTGGCCGATTTTGCTTAACTTTAACCAAGGCTTCACTAGATAGCGTTTTATACAGGCTGCTTCATTTGATCAAAATCTTTGGGATAAAAACGGATGCATGTCGCCTATCGACATCTACCGAATTTTGTGGTAACTAACATTATAAACAAATCAGATAATAAAAGACAAAATTAAAATTTAATTTGTTGGCGACAATTTTACAATTTGGCATTCAATTCTATTTTATTATATTTTAACGTCATTTAATAGCTTGTTCGATTTGCTGGTTTATTCTGCATTTTAACGGCTTGTTTTAATTAGTTAGCGAATTATTTTTCATTTTAATTGATTCTAATTATAATTAAACTATGAAACGACACTGGCACCGCAGAGCGATAAATGGCGATTTTGGAACGATAGTTCCATCAAAACTTTTGATGAGTTTAGATTGTCAAATTAATTTGTTTGGCGAGTTTTTTAACAAGAATTCTCACATTATTTCGCAGCTTATTTTTTCAGTTGGCCCATTATTTTACTTTCAAGTATTAAACGTATGTGTGAAATTAGAAACAAAAAAGGGAAGATTTCGGTGATTGGAAGTCTGGTTATCTTTCCCTATTGGCGTTAAATCTTTGTGGCCAATTTATGAGCGAGGGAAATACTTCCTTCGCAAACATAAACTAAAGAGCAACAAAATAAAGTAATTATCGCCAAAAATTTGGCAACCACACCAGATTCCTAATTATCGAAATATTATCAATGTGTGAAATTTAACATAAAAAGAACATTACCTTTTAATGTTGTGTAAATGAAAAAAAATTACATTTGGTCGTCGTAATATTGTAGTTTTGTTTATTTTTTTCGTACTTGTATTGCTCTTTAGTACTAAGCGATTATATATGCTCATTTCGTTGTTACTAAAGAAATTAATATGTTTTGTTGTCAATCGTCTTTCCGTTGAACACCAATCGCTTCATTGCAGGGCATTCATTCTGGGGCATCAAAAGGAAATGTCTCTGCGAATAGATTCGCCATTTATCGCTCTGATGGGTCAACGCTATCAAAATGAACATCTGAGCTTTTGCGTAGCAATTAAGATCTCGTGAGCAACAATAATGAAACTAAATAGTAAATAGAACAATCTTATTTCATTGCTACATTTTTATTTATCGGCTGCGAATTTAAGCGTATATTTTATTAATGCAGAGATGTCAAAATTGAACGCCATTGCTATATGTTGCTAATTCGAAGAAAGTAAACAATGAATGAATGTCGTATGACTGAATCATGAGTTGCGACCAACTTTACCTGAAAAGGGAATTTATTTCCCCTAAAAAGCAGTACTAATAAGGATTCGGCATCAATTCACTCTGTACTCCACTTCAGTAAACTATATCAATATTTTTTAACCCTTAAAGATAGGATGAACATCACTTTTTACAGCAGAAACAATGTGCTAATAAATGTAAACAAACACATCATTCAGCGCTCTCTAGCGGGCAAATCTTTACCATTGATGTTTTGAGTAATGAAGCAGCCTGTATAAAACGCTATCTAGTGAAGCCTTGCTTTAACTTAACAATTTGATCGGCTACAAAGCAGATAGAGAAATACGAAAAATGAGGCTCCCCTTTTACAAAACTCCTTTGTAAAAGTTTTGATTTTTTTTGACTGTGTTTAATATTTTCCGAGCGTTACATACATTTTCTATACATTAACCCATTACCCGCTGGTGTTGCGTTGACGCAACGGTCATTATAAAAAATCATAAAAAATTCGCTATTTAACTAATTTTTATACCGATTTCAGTTTAAGGTTTAAGAACAACCATATAAACATGTTAAGTAAAAAAATTGCCTCAAACATTTTATTCTATACTAGCTTAATACCCGGCGTTGCCCGGGTGCTTATTAATACAACATAGCATTCAGGGAAAATAAGTTTGAAAGAGTTCTATTCATATGGGTATAAAATAATTTGCATCAATCAGTCTCTTAGGTACAAACTTTGAAAAAAACTAAAATATTACAGAAAGTTAAACGTTTACAGAAAAATAGTCTTATCAAAAGGTGAAAATTAAAGAGAAATGTTGTCTGTGCTTTGCCGCGTCCACTGGCATGAAATATATGCACATGGAAGTGAAAAAATTGCATCAAAATCACCCGCCAAATTCAAAATATTAACTTTTCTCTATTAACTGTTCCCACCTACAAAGTAAAAATTATTATAACTCAATCTAATAAATCTGTCTGAAATAAATCTGTTTCTCGTTCTGAAGGCTTATCTCCATTACAGACGCAACTGTTGTCGCATTGCAAATTTGAAATTCAAATCCGTGGTTCTTTTTATAAAGTCCACATGAATTATGATTGTTTTTTACTTATTTCAATGCTAAAAGGAAATAGGTGAGCCTTAAATTGAAAATTCATTACTTTAATCGTAATCATTGTTGGAAAATACTAATATTTAAAAATCTTAAATTTCATCAATTTGAATACTAAAAGGCCTATCTCGATTACAATATAAATAGGCTAGATTCCTATAAAAGGGTCATTTTTTGACAAAAAATTTAAATTTGAGCTTTTTAGATTTTTTAAAATTTCAAGACCCCGCCTATGAGAATTCTAGGGCATCAAGGAACCTCTGTGTCAAGTTTGATGAAAATCTGACGCAAACTGTGGATTTGTATAGAGAACAAGTATATATACGTACACTCATTTTTATAGATATAAGATGTAATAAAAATTGTGGTTCTAACATGCTTTTCTTTGCTCAAATTTGTAATCTATTTTTCTATCAAAACACTTAGAAAAGAAAAAAAAGTTTGGGTTTGTATGTGAAATACTCTTAGTCAAGGTCACTTTTATAAAAAAAAAAAAATCCACTCAGAATTGATTCTGTGTCGGAGGGAAGGAACGCAAAAGCAGGTGTTGCGTGAGCGCATCGTCAGCGAAAAAGGGGTAGTCAGATCTTTGGTCAAACTGCCTGTCTCAACTGCTTTTTCGAAAGGCATACGCGCATTTCTATTCTGCGCGTTTTGACTTTTTTTTTTGTCTCCGCCTTTTGAAAATGCCCAGAACAAGATATCTTAGTTTAAGAAGCATTCAAACATGTTTTTGAACAAAAAAATTAAAAAAAAAAAAAAACTATGATGTGATGATGATGATTCGAGGTTCTACTTACGGTAAAATTGAGCTCGTAAAGAACGTTTTTTGCTACTCCAGAATTCAGACGAAAAAGGTTCCTGTTCCTCAGCTTTGCATCATTGAGCAATACAGGCCGGTCATTTAGGGGGGGGCAGAGGGGTCAATTGCCCCCCCCCCTGGCTTTGAGAAATCAATGTATTTACATATAAGTGAGCGTGGTTTTTGATGTTTTTCGGTGAAATTGCATTGTGTTTTGACCCTTTGCCCCCCCCCCTGGAAAAACTTGAAATGACGTACGTCCCTGGAGCAATATAACATGGAAATGAGTAATGTTTATTAGTGAAATAATTTAGTTTCAAATTATAGAATTAGAGTCCGAGAGAAAAAATGTCGGCCAATATTTTCAAATTATATCTATGATGCACAAACAAATGCTCGGAAACTTTCAAGACTGTCTGAAGAAGGAAAAAGAAAGTCACTGTTAGGGTTTTAGACGAGAGGTTGCACTTAATTTTTGCAGCCCCCCCCCCCTCTTGATAATAATACACAAAAGAAAAGTTCAGCTACAGGACCGTCAAGCAAATTCAGCTTTTCAATGCCAGTATCTGGGGGACATTTTACAGCAAGATTTACAAATAACAAAAAGGTACGGTGCAAGTATTTCTATTGTGTTGTTTCTGAAACCACTCGGGTACCCGAGCCCGAGTAGGCAGATCTTCCTGATTTAACTCGGAACAAGTACGGCTTCCGTTCTTATAAGCACCATTAAGATGGAAGCCCGATTTAGCTCAGAGAGCTCTGTTCTTTTGAACAAGGCCAAGGGCCGAGTAAACAACTGGTTTTGTACCCCTAGAGGCATCGTTTAACTTGAAGGATTTTGTGACCACGACCCATTTTACTTCGCCCAGCCACCATTAGTAACGACGGTGGAGTACTCCTCGGCTAGGATCAAACCCGGGACACCCCGGTTACGAGTCCGACGTCTTATTGATCGGGCTGACCACGGCCCCATTGCCACTGTCAAACTGTTTATCGTTGCAATGCTTGTGATAATGCTCTCCACCCCGATTGCTACGAAGTTGATCATGTATGACCTTGGATAATCAGGTTTTTGTTAAATTAAAATTTTTTTGATTGATTTTTAAAAAACATTTTTTACTTTCTTCTAAAGTTCTCTGCACATTTCAAAACCATATCAAAGCTCATACAAATTTTAGATGTCTAAAACGCATTGAAACTGCGGAATTGTATCAAATAGAACTACTTAGCATCCGTACCCCTTTTCCGCTGACGTTGCGTCAACGCAACACCCTATATTTCTAAATGTAAGTGGAATTTTGCTCTTTTTGCAGCATAATACTATTGTATGGGTTCAAAATAGTAACTTTTATGATTTGTATCAAAAACAAATAATTATTCGAATTCGGCGGTTAATGGGTTAAAACAGAGGTTTCTTTCATAGGCACATTTTTATGGTTGACTATTCCCCTAAAGTTTAAGCAAACGTCGAAAACTTCTTGACGAGCATCGCTATTCATTGAATTACAGCCAACATTCCTCCAGGGAGACAAACATAAATCACCACACAAACAAATGTCCGTTGATATCTTCCGTCGTGAAAGCAAAGCTCGAAGGTTTTTCCCCCTTATCTTTCATGCGATAATAAAACAAATCCCCATCCCTAGACTGAGATCAACATCCGAACAGTAGTGAACTAGCAGGACAGGGCCATTGAGGAGAAAACACTTTTCTTAACTTCAAGGCCGAGAGCCATAAACTCTGGTGCTTCAGACCATTTTATTGAGAATTGACAAGAAATAAAACTGGTCATCTTGAGTTCCATCAGGAGTTTGCAGTTCAGTTGGTGAAATTTCTTGCAATAAACTAGGATTATATTATTCTTTCTTTATATTATTGCATCATAAACCAGTGTCTGATGGGGGCGTTGAATTCGTGTATCTCTTTACATTTATTCAGGTATTTGATTTATGGTTTTTCTTCGAATGCAATTTGAATGTAGTATCTATTTATATTTGTACTATGCTCCAAATATTTGTATATATTCAGCTGAAAAATACATGTTGCTAAAAACGGTTTTAAGCATACTAAATGCATCTAAAAATTTGTAGAATGTTGTTGGTTTGAAAAGTAAAAATATCCATTCATTTGTCATAATATCCTTACATTGATTGCCATAAATATCCATGCATTTAAAGTAAAAAAAAATAGATAAACAAATAAATAAAACCAGCTGATTCGATAAAACCTGCTTTAAATCATTAATCATAACGTAATAAGTAAACGAAATGAACTATTTTACTTTGTTCACTCCATCCTTTCCCCGCGTGCCCTTGAACAATTGTATTATTTCTTTAAAATAAAACTTGCCAAATATTAACTAAGTAAATACTGCACTGGACATCAATAGACCGTAATTCAAACTTAAAACAATGATTACAGAAACTTTATTGTTTTATATTACCAAAATCGATATTTGATTGAACACAACATTTTTGTAGTATGTGTATAAAATTTTGAAACAGACAATGGAGTCCCTTCACGCAACGTCACAGGTCGCGTTAGGTCACGTGTCAACTAGGAAGCCGATGTAAGCAACGGGGATGAAGCGTTGAAAGCATTACTGAAGAACCGTTCTTTTTCTTAACAAAATGTGTTGCTTGTGGATGCACTAAGGTTGTAACTGAAGTCAATTGCAAGGAGAAGTTATTTTTCATATTTCCTCATGTAAATAAAGATCATTTAAAAGTTTTGTTGATAAAAATAAAATGAGAAAACTTACGGCCAAAAAACATTGTTTTTTGCAAATGACTTCGATGAAGAATGCTTTAAGTGTCAAAATTTCACCAAAAGATTACTAATAAAACAAGGCGCGATCTGTACAAAATTATTTTTTAAGAAAGAAAAGAAAAGGAGAGCTTTAAAGTGTTTAAATGTTTCATCAAGTCAAAGTGCTGTTTTTTTTTTTTTGGAAAATTAAATTGTTTACCCAAATGTTTTCATAAATTTTACATAACATTGAAATATATGAAATCCCCAGCTAATGCAAATCAACCAACGAAGCTCTACAGATAAGTTGTAGATTAATACAGTTGTTATTATTATTTTTTTTTAAATGTCGATGTAAGTTTACAAAAGTTTCTTTTCTTCTTCTTGCAAAAAAAAAAATCAATATAGCATTTTTAATTCGTACAACTTTTCCTAACAGGTACATAAATATACAACGCAGAACAATAGAAGTTTTTCGAAAATTACATGGAAGAAAAAGTTCACGTAGTTTATTGTCTTTATTTATAACTATTATTATTTGTTATTATTTTTATATTAATTTAATTCTTTTACATTTCATTAAAAAAGAGCATATTTCAGGCAAATCTTCATTTTACTACTTCCTTTACTACTTAAAATTTATAGATATAAAGATGTAGCATAAATGAATTATTTAGTGTATATGAATATTTCTCTGGCCAATATTTAAAAGACCTGAGTCTTACTGTTGCTTTGCGGAGAAAATATACTTTAGTTAATATAAGTTGAAAAAAGAATATAAATCTTCTGTTTCAAAGAAAACTAATTATTTCAATTGTTATTTTGAATATTAATTTTGAAGCATTCATTTTGCTATTAACCACTCTAACAAAATATTTTTTCCTTGTAAAGCAATTACATGTTGAGAAACTGGAAATTTATTTAGCAATGTTTTCATCCCATTAATATGCTAACATTTTTCTCAGTAGTAACGTACATAGACTTCGGTGCGCCCCCCTCGCAAGATCTGTAACATGTCCCCTCTCACCCCCCCTCCTCTTTTTTTTCGATCAACAAAAAAACAAAAAAAAACCCGTGTAGTGCTATTTTTCCGTATTGCATGCCCCGAAACTTGTGTGCCACCCCCTCCCGTGCCGAAGGGCGCTATGTACTCTACTGTTTCTCTGTATACATATAATAAAAAGTTTTTAAAAGCACAAACCTGTTGTATATCGTTGAAAAAAAATCTTTATCGAAGAATTCAAGAAGCAAATAGCTGAAAAATATACATATATTGCTAAAACGAACAGTTGTAATTTAATCAGAAATTATTGGTATTAATTAACAAAACTTTTACTGTTTTATCCAGTACTAGTTTATTACTAAGTATAAAATGCATTTGATTAAAAATTTTGGTATTGTGAAACATCACTTAGATACCACTTAACATTTACACTATTTCATTGGATGGTACTTCTATGAATAAAATCTAAATATCCTTAGTTTCGTAATGGCAGAGTTAAAATTTCTTAAAAATATATTACATAAATATATGACTGAGTATATATTTAATGGTTCTACACTAGACAAAGAAAACAAATTATAAAACTCATTTGATTAGTGAAAAAAAAGAAAGAAAAGAAAAGAAAGAAAGCAAAACAGAAGTTTCACATTACGTCCTATATTTTTTCTCACAAAACCATGGGTATTTTAATTGTATTTGCACAATGTATTCACATACAAAATAATGTTTATAGAAATGCATATATTTTAGAAAAAGTCAATTTCAATTTTAGCAGAAAGTCATTTTACTATACAAGGAGAAATTTAAAATATGTATTCATTACAAAGAACATTTTTTAAAAATAAATTAAAAACAACTTTTTATGCTGTTTTTAGACTCTTAACTGACACTTACATTTTTTTTTCTAAAATTACCTCTCTCATGCTCATGCTAAAAAAAAATCAGAGAGAAATAAACTAATAACAAATATTACGAAGTAAAAAACATTAAAAGTCAACTCTAAATAAGAGATTAAAACTAAATCAATCTGACCTAAATCATAATTGAAAAGATTAAACTAAACGTAAGTACTATATTATTAAGTACAAAAATAACGTAAATAGCCAAAGCAAACTAATTTTGATCGGCCACCTCCAGTTAAAACTCAATACGAAAGCATGATAACAGAGCAGCGATCCCAGCCGACACGTGACATCCACTGTGCGGCCCTCTAGCGGTGAATTGACTCCATTCGTCGGCGTGTTTCTCCTCTCGACGGTCTTCGTGCACGGAATGCTCAACGTCGCGTTTTCAAGAGTTTAGGACTGGTTTCCTAGAATCGTCGCCGACGCCGGGCGCGACGCACGCTGGAATCAGAACCAGTTTGATTGGAGCGTGGCGTGAAGCGACGTCACTCTGCGGCTCAGGCGCATGCGCAGAAGGCGGCGGCGTCTGTCGCCTCGCTAGAGATCGACGATTTCACTCCTAGGAAACCGGGCCTTCAAGCGTCAAAGTGCGTTGATGGTCCTGCTGCCTCCTGAGAATCCAACCCACACCCGAAACGTCGTATGGAAGGAAGTCCTGAACAAGAGAAACTCACCAGCCGCACCTGCCTCTCCGACAAGAAACTACTTGGATAACATGGAAGACTTCGCAATCGATCATTAATGTTTATTATGTTTATGCTGTTATAGTTTTATAATATCTTTCTTATGTATGTATATATGTTTGGTTTTCTAAATAAATTTGTCAAAAATATTGAACTTCAACACAACACACTTCAATCTTTACACTGCTCACTTTGTACCATTTCTTTAATTGTATAATTTTTTGTTATCAATTACATTTTATTTCTTATGACTTTTTAAACTTTACCTTTGTATAGAATAGTTCCCTTTCCAAACTCTAACTTTGTTTAGAATAGTTTACAATGGTGTACTTTAACCGGTTATCTTTTCACCAATGGTTTCACAAATTTTCTTATGCCATGTATTGTTTTGATAAATCACAATTGAAAATTTAAATCTTCGAGTTAGCTTTGTTTTCTCCGAGCGGAGCTCGGTCACCTACTGGTATATATATATATATTTATAGAGAGAGAGAGAGAAAATATCTTTCTTAATTTATTTATTTATTATTATTATTTTTAATCTGCAATGCCCTACAGCAAGCTGTATTATTTGGTAAAAGAGAAATTTAAGAAAAAATGAATTGACCTTTTCAGTTTAAAATGAGAAACGCAACAAGCATTTCTTTCTATTGAAGAAGTGCAGAATGAAACACAATAGAAAGGAATGAATGGGGGGAATCTTAAGTGACCATTAATCAGATTCAAGTCACATGTGCCAATAAGAGAAATCAATTGTTGCAGAAACATGTTACAATGCATAAGACATTTGCGTAGAAAAATACTTGCGCATTTGTTTTTCGTTCTTTTATCTAGCCAAAACCTTTTATTGTATTGTAATAAGTTATTTATTGAAACCAATTAATAATTATAGATTAATTGCTCTTAATAGGGAAGGAAATGCAGATAAGTGCGAGTGTCTGCAGTGAAAGCAACCACTGTAAGTGATTACGTGATTTGGTGCATGGTTGGACAAAACTGATACTCGGACTAACTAGTCATGCAGCAGTTGTGTTTATTGAATTATTCAATATTAATTATCTGAAAAGTAAGATAATTTAAACAAAAAGTATTTATATTATGAGTGAATTAAGTATATATGAACTATACGAACATAGGATACATGTTTAACAAAGTTGAATACACTTTAGTATTTGCTAATAATACTAATACTAATACTAATACTAATACTAATACTACTAATAATACTACTACTAATAATAATACTACTAATAATAATAATACTAAAAATAATACTACTAATACTAGTACTAATAATACTAATAATACTGCTAATAATACTGCTAATAATAATACTAATAATAATATTACTAATAATAATAATAATAATACTGTTACAAATCTTGTAAATAGTTGTTGTTTTTCCTGCCTTGCTTTATTTTCATTAGTTTTGGTTTTATCTGGCGACATGTTGCAAATGTATCTGAAGATATCACTTTTATCATCTGTATACCGGCCCTGAAACACATTGCAGTTTTTACACTTGCCCTAAC
This sequence comes from Uloborus plumipes, assembly GCA_038373865.1. Classification (NCBI taxonomy): domain Eukaryota; kingdom Metazoa; phylum Arthropoda; class Arachnida; order Araneae; family Uloboridae; genus Uloborus; species Uloborus plumipes. Next base: position 35,344 of record JAXGGA010010498.1, on the reverse strand, counting down.
TTTAATAAGCGTGAAGACATTTTCGCGTGGTTTTTTTTCTTATCGCTACAATTTGTGAATGGATTGTTCAAAGTTATGAATGAAACAAAATATTCCAGGTTTTTCTCGAATATTGTCGTAATTTCTTTCCGTGTATAAATAGCTGGCCTTGAACACAAGTCAGTTAGTTGTTTTCAGATTTGATCTAGTGACTCGTTTTCATTCGCTTTGAGCGGATGGTTGTTTTGCTTTTGTAATTGCTTAATTACTGTTCACGTTAGATACGTGGTGCTGAATTATTGTTGAGAGTACAGTGTACTGTTTGCTGCCTAATTGCTGATGTTTAGCAATTGTTTTCTGCTCTTATTGTAAATAGTGTACATAGTTGTAAATAAATTTATAGTTACTTCCTCAAGATTGGAATGCTCATTTGAAGAAAGTTGAAGGTGCTACGGACTCGTTACAATTTTGGCGCCCAACGTGGGGCATCTTCAAGGACTTTCTTGGAACTTTCTGTGAACTTGGACTTTTCTTCCTGAGGACTTTTTGACTTCAGAATTTTATGGTGATTACTCGAGCAATGGAGGAACAACTAACAAAACTCCTTGATGCGATCAACGCTGTTAAAAGTGACATGACTGCGAATCAAAGTCTCAATTTACCCCACCCCACCAAATGATCTGACCCACTAGCATAACCCTTCCCATCCATAGTATCCAAGCCCCCATAGTTCAAACACCTCACTCAGAATGATATGGCGACTCTGGATACATAATTCAGAAAACAACATTCAAGATGATTAACCATCGAGCAATATACTCAAAGCTCACGAAGACATAGTAAATTGCTGATCCTAACGTCCATGAAAGTTTAGGTGGAAAATAAACTTTCCAACTATGGAACAATAAATAGGCTATCGCAGACACAGTTGCCCGCTAGTCGAATCCCCATAGCATCATCCACTAGAAAAGCAAATCAAAACTTGAACACGTCACTCAGCACCGCCAACAACCACGTGTTGAGCTCACACCACAGAACTCAATTGAAACGAAAATTACAGAAACTTGAATCGAATTATCAAGACATCCTCCAACAACATCAAGTGACTGTGTAGCTGCAAGCTAGACACTTCATCGTCCATATCATCAACTGCCACGTTTGACGGGAAGACCTCGTGGAATATTTACAAAGACAGCAGTTCCTCATCGTTGCTGCAAGCAAACTCCTGGGACTCTTCCACTGAAGCCTGTCACCTTGCAGCCTCGCTGAGAGGGGATGCCGTGGAACATACTACAGACCTTCCCAGAGAGGACAAGCACTCGCGACTTCGATGCCTTATCATCGGCCTTGAGGCTTCGCTTTGGCGAAGCATACCAAAGGATTCCAGGCCAACTCACAGTCTGAAAACCCGACTCAAGGGCCCGGAGAGACTTTGCAAGAGTTTTTGCAGCAGGCAGCCTTGAGAGGCTTTCCCATCTCGCCTTCTCGAACTGTCCTTCGGATATTCGCCGATAGCCTGGCCCTGAACTACTTCATAGACGGAGTGCGAAGTTCCAGAAACTCAGACGGCTCTCCGCGATGGCGGACATTAAAAGTCTTAAATCCGGTCTGGTCTACGCAATGAAGTTCGAGGCTGCACAGGCAAACATCCCGCAAGGATCGCACCATACAATCAGAGGCGTGGAAGTGTAGTGACCACGCGAGATGCTCAGAACTCAACCTCGTTTCTCGGAAATTGAGCAGACAAATGAAAGAGATGTCGGGGGACCCTGAAGAGAATTGCGGCTCGCAAAGACCAAGGTAGACAAACACTGAAGTGCTGGAAATGTGGCGTGTGAGGGCCACGTACGAAAAAGAATTGCGAAGGCTCGCCAAGAAAAGAGGAAGTCTCCTGAAGTTTTCCAGATTTCCCCAAGAAGTGGCGGCTGTGCAACGGACTCTTTCATTTACGCTTATGTGAATGGGTTTCCCTGCGAAATGATTGTGGACACAGGAGGCCAACGTTACCTATCATTAGAGACTGATGTGTGGCGTGCATCGATTTGGACTCAAGATCTTATGGACGCCGCCCTGCGTTACTCTCTCAAACTGTGACAGGTGACAAAATCGAGATTGAACGGAAAAGTGAACTTATGAAATAATGTTCGGAAGCGCCACTTACCATCACACGGCATTCGTCGCTGACATTACAGATCCCTTCATTCTCGGACTGGACTTTTTGAGAAAATTTGATTTTTCTATTCGACTTTAAAAAATAATGAGTCTGCACTCGATGAGGGAAGACATAGCAATTTTCAATACTCGAAAATAACTTAAAATCCGCTCATCAAATAATAGCCCAAACAGATTTATTGATTCCCTCTAGATCAGAAGTACTAATACCTGGCTCCCTCAATGAAAACAACAGCTTTAAATTCGGCCTAATTGAATATCCTAAACCAGAGTAATAGCCCAAAAGGAGTACTAGTGGCATCTACGCTTGTGGACCTTTCAAGGAATGCAGTTCCTGTGAGAGTCGCCAATGTAAGTGAAAGACCGAGGAATATCAAGAAAGGAGAAGTGTTGGCAACTTGTACTCCCGTAAACTGCATCATCAGAAGAATATGATTCCTCCGAGACTGTGTGTCTTCCGAGTCCTTGACTTCGAAATTAATTGGGAGTGCAGCATTATCGAAGGATCAAAGATACGCTGCGGAAAAATTGGTGGACAACTTCAAGCAGGTGTTTTCATCTACATCCGAAGATGTTGGTCGCACGAGTTTAACGCAGCATAGGATCGACACTGGAGATCATCCCCCTATCAAGCAGCATCCAAGACGACTACCGTTCGCCAAGAAGGAAGAGGTTGAGATCCTCTTGAAAGAGATGCAGGAGAATGACGTCATCGAACCCTCATCCAGTCCTTGGGCATCCCCTATCGTCTTGGTCCGAAAGAAAGACGGCTCCACCAGATTTTGTGTTGATTACCGACGCCTGAATGACATCACCAAGAAGGACAGTTACCCTCTTCCACGGATCGATGACACTCTGGACACCCTTTCCGGACACAAGTGGTTTTCGACCCTGGATTTAAAGAGCGGCTACTGGCAGGTGGAGATACACCCCGACGACCGAGAGAAGACGGCGTTTACAACCGGACAAGGCTTGTGGCAGTTTAAAGTGATGCCGTTCGGCCTCTGCAATGCACCAGCCACGTTCGAGCGTCTTATGGAGTCAGTGTTACGAGGACTCTCTTATGAATCCTGTCTTGTCTACTTGGACGACATCATCATCATAGGACGCAGTTTTGAGGAACATTTGGCTAATCTTAGGAAGGTGCTGCAAAAGCTTAAGGAAGCCAACCTGAAGTTAAGCCCGTCCAAATGTAATTTGTTCCGCCGTGAGGTGAACTACCTTGGTCACATTATCTCTTCTGAGGGTGTACGAAACAGATCCAGATAAGGTATCCGCAGTCAAGAATTGGAGCCGCCCCGAAAATGTCCATCAGCTGCGAAGTTTCCTGGGGCTCTGCACGTACTACAGGAAGTTTGTGAAGGGTTTTTCCAATATTGCACGACCTTTGCATAAGCTGACGGAGAGCAAACAAAAATTTGAATGGTCCAAAGAATGCGAGGATGCATTTTCTACAGCTGAAGGAGGCTTTAACATCAACGCCTATTCTCTCTTATCCTCGGCCTGAAAAATCCTTCATACTTGACACTGATGCGAGCCACGAGAGCGTTGGAGCTGTTTTATCTCAAGAAATAGACGGTAACGAACATGTCATTGCCTACTGGAGCAAATGCTTATCCAAGTCGGAGCGAAATTATTGTGTCACGAGAAAGGAATTGCTCGCCATAGTTAAAGCTGTAGAACATTTCCATCATTACCTCTACGGCCGTTAATTCCTGCTCCGGACTGATCATGCCTCTTTAACTTGGCTGTTGAATTTCAAGAATCCAGAGGGCCAGGTAGCCAGGTGGATACAGCGGCTCCAGGAATATGACATCGAGATTAAGCACCGAAAAGGTTCGTCACACGGTAATGCTGACGCATTATCAAGAAGACCTTGTTCCGAGAACTGCCATTATTGCTCCAGTATTGAGAAACAGTACGGGATGACAATCCCTACTGCCTGTCAAGTTACTGCTACTTCATCATCTTCAGATCCTGATCCATGGAGTGACGACCAAGTTAGAAAAGATCAGCTTGAAGACCCAGACCTAAAGCCTATCATAGAGTTAATGGAAAAGGACAGTCGGCGACCTAGTTGGCAAGACGTTTCTATCTACAGTCCTGCAACGAAGAGATACTGGGCTCTATGGAAATCTCTCCAGTTGCAAAATGGCGTCCTGTATCGGAAATGGGAATCTGACGATGGTAAAGCATTCAAATGGCAGTTACTCCTTCCCAGATCAAGAATTCCAGACGTTCTAAAGGAATTGCACAGTAGTCCGACTGGAGGACACTTTGGTATCCTGAAAACCCTCCACAAGGTTCGAGAGCGCTTCTTCTGGAGCAAGGCGAAGGATGACGTGGAGAAGTGGTGTCATTCTTGTGACGCCTGTGCTGCCCGTAAAGGACCGAAGAGAGGAAGCCGCGGGAAACTACATCTTTACAATGTAGGAGCTCCTTTCGAACGAATCGGGATCGACATTCTTGGTCCTCTACCGAAAACTACTGATGGGAACAAATACATCCTCGTTGCCATTGACTATTTCACCAAATGGCCCGAAGAATATTCCATTCCGGATCAAGAAGCTACCACTGTAGCAGAGACTCTAGTCCAGCATTGGATCTCGAGATATGGGACACCTTTGCAGATCCATTCCGATCAGGGAAGAAACTTCATCTCTGCTGTGTTTAAGGGCCTATGTGATATCCTCAAAATTGAGAAAACTCGAACGACACCACTACACCCACAATCGGACGGCATGGTGGAGAGATTCAACAGGACAATCCTTAATAATCTCTCGCTTATGGTCTCCAAAATTCAACAGGATTGGGACAAGAAACTTCCTCTGTTCCTGCTGGCCTACCGCAGTGCTGTCCACGAGACCACCGGATATTCCCCATCACAGATGCTCTTCGGCCGAGAGCTTCGGCTACCTTGTGATCTCGTCTTCGGTCTCCCTCCAGATGCGCCTTCATCGCCTGAGGAATACGTCCAGGATCTCCAGGCCCGGTTGCAGGACGTTCATCACTTCGCACGGGAGCGAATCAACATCGCGACGGAGAAGATGAAGACCCGATACGACACAAGGTCCACTGGTCATGACTTTCAAGAAGGTGACAAAGTATGGCTATGGAATCCCATCCGACGTAAAGGTCTGTCACCCAAATTGCAGTCGCATTGGGATGGACCCTACACAGTTCTCCACCGGCTGAACGACGTCGCAGTGAGGATCCAGAAGTCATCACATTCAAAACCTAGGGTTGTCCATTATGATCGGCTAGCCCCATACTATGGCCATAGTTCGTAAAATAAATCTAAAGCTACCATGGTAATTTGTTTGTAAATTTTGTAAATAACTTTTGCCTTTAATTGTCTGTAATATGACTTTATCAATGTTAGTGTTTCTTTCATGTTCTCATTGTTATTGTTTATCATGTTTATGATTGGTCATCATGTAATGTGTGTTTCTGTAAGTTTTCCCTTGCTTCCTTTCTGGGGATTGTACTGCCCGGGACGTGCAGTCCTTGGGAAGGGGGCAATGTTACAAATCTTGTAAATAGTTGTTGTTTTTCCTGCCTTGCTTTATTTTCATTAGTTTTGGTTTTATCTGGCGACATGTTGCAAATGTATCTGAAGATATCACTTTTATCATCTGTATACCGGCCCTGAAACACATTGCAGTTTTTACACTTGCGCCTAACTTTAATAAGCGTGAAGACATTTTCGCGTGGTTTTTTTTCTTATCGCTAGAATTTGTGAATGGATTGTTCAAAGTTATGAATGAAACAAAATATTCCAGGTTTTTCTCGAATATTGTCGTAATTTCTTTCCGTGTATAAATAGTTGGCCTTGAACACAAGTCAGTTAGTTGTTTTCAGATTTGATCTGGTGACTCGTTTTCATTCGCTTTGAGCGGATGGTTGTTTTGCTTTTGTAATTGCTTAATTACTGTTCACGTTAGATACGTGGTGCTGAATTACTGTTGAGAGTACAGTGTACTGTTTGCTGCCTAATTGCTGATGTTTAGCAATTGTTTTCTGCTCTTATTGTAAATAGTGTACATACTTGTAAATAAATTTATAGTTACTTCCTCAAGATTGGAATGCTCATTTGAAGAAAGTTGAAGGTGCTACGGACTCGTTACAATACTAATAATATGAATTTTGACTTTTGGAATTTAAATTATATTTTTCGCAATGGCGAATTGCGATGTGTTTGTGTGTGTATTTGTGTGTTTTTGGCGTGTATGTGTGTGTGCTCCTTCGATCGAATCTCCTGCATGGTGGGGTATCGGGACTGTTGTTACCTTCGTCTCGTAAAGTCACCATGTCCTGCTTGAAAAATTAGCCGTGGCCGTTGAGCAGGTCGGAGGAAATGCAGTACCGGAACGCGAGACGTTGGCAGACTGCTTATCAGAAAAATAAATCACCTGGCAACTGGCATCCTAACAGAAAACATACAGAATTTTCTGTTACTGAGGATTTGATAATAGTTTCCTCAGTGAGAGTATACCTCTTTAAGGAAAAATACACTTGCTTTCTATAGACGTGAAAAGCAGATCTGGATACGAAGGAACAGTAAAAATGATGCATGGATATACTTATTTAATCACGGTTGAGGCAGATCTCTCATTTAGGGGAATTAGGGGTAATAATTGACCCCCCTCCTTCCAACGACTTTGGGAAATCAATGTATTTACATGTAAAATGGCATGTTGTTGATGGGGTAAATTCAGCGTGAAAATTACTACCAAGATCAGTCAATAAAATCTTTGAGGCAGAAAAAAAATGAAGACCAGTGTAAGTAAGCTGATAAATTTTAGTGAATGTTAAAATATCTACTGTATTGTATTATTAAGAATCAATCCCTTTGCCACAGAAAATCTCATATGAAAAATCTATTTTCATATAAGAAGTTAACATTTCTGTAAACATGTGAATATTTATGGTTAATAAAATGCATTATTATCCTGAAACGTTACCTTTAAATAACATAATGTATTCAAACAATTTATTAAGTTTGCTTCTTCGAAAAAAAGCATTCAGGACTGAACTAAAGACATATCATTCACAGGAAATTACCAACCTTGTCCCCTTCTTTTGTAAAAGTTCATCAACCTTCAATAAAAAAATACTTGGAAAACTGGATGCTTTAAAAGTAACTATTTATAATTTTTTTTTCTTGAAAAAAATTCGAAGTCTGCGAAGTTAAGATTAGTGCTGTATTAAAATATAATCTTAATATTTTAGATCTTTCTCCCTGTGGGCCTCCGTTTTACTGTTCAGAAGTATTGTGTTTTGAAATATGATGCACTTGTAGCCTAGAGCGATAAAAAAAGCACGTCAAAGAATCCCTTCAAAACGTGTAAATAATAATGTCATTCATGGGAAGGAATATATTCCTTCAACAAAGAAATATGAAATGGCGATATCGTTGTATTCGAGCGCTTATGCAAACTGGAGGTGCAACGAGTTTCTTTGTATCATCTGCTATCGATAGAAATTTTGATAAAATAAATATTTACCGTCCCTAATACATAATCCTAAATTTGGGTGCTGATACAGTTATTGTTGCTTATTTAGATGGTATTTACATGCTTGCAAGATATATCTACTGCTTTGAAAATAATCTTGAGGATTTGTTTAATTTGTGCTAAATTCATTTTGAATATGAGTTTGAAATACAATTAGAGTTACAATACGATGCTGAGAAAAAAATTAAGGTAAATTATGTATGAAGTTCATATTTATCATTTCTTCTTGAAGATGTGTACATGCAACAACATAAAGGACTCAATAACTAGATTCAGTGCGCATCAAATAACGCTTTTAGAAAATGTATCTTGACAATTTGATTTTTATTAACAAAATTATGCTAAGTCCAGAAATCTTCATATCCTTCACCATGTCTTATGATGAAAGCATCAGAAGTGCTAAAATAACAATTATGACAAAATGTTAAAATGGAAATTATTATTAAAAAAAATAAAGATTTAAATAGGTATATTTTTATTGAAATTAAAAACTATTGTTAAACGATTTATTCTTTAATGATTTTTCTGTAAATTGCATGTGGCGGAAATATTGCACTTTTTGAAGAATGTCCTTCGTACAAACAGCAATATAAAATAAAGATTTTTTTCAAATATGGTGTCTGAATTAACATGCCCCTATGGTCAGCTGTCCCTGGTCTACCCAATCACACATATATTTTTTTAAATAACAAAAGTAATATATAAGTAAAGGGAAGATTACCTTTACTACTTCTTGATAGGAAATATGAATATATAAATTATATTTTAATAAATTTACATTTCACCACATAATAAATCACAGTACATACTAGCAAAGACATTCGCACCTATTACTAAAAGATACAAATACTTAATCTAAATGTTCAATACTCTTTTTAACATTCACTAAAGCTCAGACTGCAAAGGTTGTTATTTAAGTATATATTCAATGGAACAAATACCGATAACGGGAAATAAGATCAATACATTTCTTGATACTTACATGATTACTTCATTCATTACAGTCAGAAGGCGCTAATTAGAGAAACAACTGTCAAAATCAGTAAATAACAAAGTTTACTGATACAAGTTCCAATATCTGAAGCATTGTCAGAAATGCAGGACAAGAGAAATATGTTGAAATTATGCAAGAGTGAATATGTATTCGTAAACAGAATCAGTAACAAACCATTTATATTTTAAAATCTTCTATTTATGAAGATGGGAATAATTTGCGTTTTTTATGATGACCAAACTTTAAGTTTTCTTCTTGAAAAGCTTCTAATAATAGATAATATATTTTTGTTAGACAGTAACGAATTAGTCAAAGCAATCACTATCATTTTACTAACCAAAGAATTAAAAAGCATGTAATCATAAGATATTGAGTTTCGGATTCAGAAAACGACTCAATTTTTTCTATTTTATCTTTAATTTCAGTGCAAATGAAATTCTAATAATTTGATCGTAGAACTAATTTTTCTGACAGTATTTCTTTTGCTTTTAGTTTCATATTTCATGTTCAAAACAATTTTTGTAACACAGCTCAGAGCTTTTGCTTGTAAAGAAAAAAAAAACCAATTAAGAGCAAGAATCTGAGAAACTGTCACGCATAGCATTATGAGGTGATTCATGACCTCTCAGATTTTCTCCCAAAAATTACCAAATGTTTATTATCTTATTGAAAGACCAAATCCAGAATGTTTTGCTCTAAAGTTGAGTTGTTTAGTTTTTATGGACCCCTAAAGATGAAGGTGCGGCATCAAAAATTAAGCGGATTTTCAAGACATGGAAGTTGCCGTGAGCCAAAACTCTTACCAGGAACTGTTTAACTCCAATTTTCTTTTTGTATATGGAATATAGAAGGTTGAAACTTTACAAAATGAATGTTAAATTTGTGGTAAGTTGTTGCCGTAAGGTCAGTGAAGGCCCTCAAAACAGGGCATTTTTGACGTTTTTTAGCGTTTTTGAGGTCCAAAAACAGCTTGTACATTTCAGTTGGCACGGCAAAAATAGTGTCGTTTGAAAGACCAGTGTAAGCACTTTAAAATAATGTATAAATAACCGAGGAAAGTTCAACGTGCTTTTAGTTGCGTAAGGCCGAAATATGAAAAATGTCATATTTTACCGATATTCAAACGGTCATAACTTCCTCTGCCAACAACATATTGAAATATTTTTTTTGCCAATGTCATGCTCTATTCTTTGTCTTAACAGAACAGTTGAGTCCTTTGAGGCGAAATGTGAAAAAATTTTTTACAAAAAATGCACAGAAAAAAATAAATTTTTTGTAAAAAAATTTTTCACATTTCGCCTCAAAGGACTCAACTGTTCCGTTAAGACAAAGAATAGAGTATGACATTGGCGAAAAAAATATTTCAATATGTTGTTGGCAGAGGAAGTTATGACCGTTTGAATATCGGTAAAATATGACATTTTTCATATTTCGGCCTTACGCAACTAAAAGCACGTTGAACTTTCCTCGGTTATTTATACATTATTTTAAAGTACTTACACTGGTCTTTCAAACGACAATACTTTTGCCGTGCCAACTGAAATGTACAAGCTGTTTTTGGACCTCAAAAACGCTAAAAAACGTCAAAAATGCCCTGTTTTGAGGGCCTTCACTGACCTTACGCAACAACTTACCACGAATTTAACATTCATTTTGTGAGGTTTCAACCTTCTATATTCCATATACAAAAAGAAAATTGGAGTTAAACAGTTCCTGGTAAGAGTTTTGGCTCACAGCAATTTCCATGCCTTGAAAATCCGCTTAATTTTTGATGCCGCACCTTCAACTTTAGGGGTACATAAAAACTAAACAACTCAACTTTAGAGCAAAACATTCTGGATTTGGTCTTTCAATAATATAATAAACATTTGGTAATTTTTTGGAAAAAATCTGAGAGGTCATGAATCACAGGCGTGACACTCTCTCAGATTCTTGCTCTTAAGACTTACGAAAATAACAACAACTTATTTCTTTCACTCGGTGTTAGATATTTCTAAATATTCAATAGCTTTTTATTTCATAGTTTTTGCAGTCACAAGAAAAATTAATCAAACAAAGGAAAGGAAAAACAATTAAGCAAAACAATGAATAAACATTTAGAAAATACAACAATTGTTTTACAAAGGTAAAACGGAATTTAAAAATTATACGAATTAATTTCTTTATTTTCTTGCATCAGGTCTGAAATTCGTCTGTTATGAATTCGATAAATTTTGAAATTCAAATTCTAGGAAACCTACATGTTTTGCAATAGCGTTATTGGGTTTGGAGTAATTAGCATGTTTTTTCTACATCTCAATAAAAGGAAGATCATTATTTAAAAAAAAAGTCTCGAAATGACAATACTACCGAAACAACCTTGTTTACCATCTTTTAAAAATTTAACTGCTTTCGTTCCAAATCTTGTTATTAACTACGTTTTATTTAAAAGATAAAACAGATTTTTTTTTAATCTTTTAAATAAAAGAAGAAATAATTTTTACCTACTTTGTAAGACATTTAAACGCACTTTAGCTGGGCATTTTAAATTTTTTAAGGTTTATGAGTCAGATTCGGTGTTTTTACACAAATGTTAGTCGAAAGAACTTCCTTTGATTTTTGTCCATAAAGTAGCTTTGCCATTACAAAAAAGTAATAAATAAAAAATGAAAAAGGATTCTTGTCCTCGAGTTTTTTACGCACATTATATTAAACGTAACTATCTCAGCGTTATTGTTTCATAAAGGAAAACTCTGACAAACAAAGAAAATGAATGTCATACAAACACAGCCATGTGAATAACATCTGCTTATACCTTTAGAAGATGAAAAGGCAATCTGATTTTTTTGCACAACATCTTACATAACTATAAGTTTCCAAAGGATTTACCTTGCTGTAATAAAAATACAAATATAAATTTCAAATTCACTGAAGTATTTTTCAGTAGATGTACTTTAAAATTAAAAGGGTCAGGGAAAAGATAGGGGATTAAACTTTCTTGTGAACCTTTGAATCTGTTTTAATAAGTAATTGTTTTGATGCATTTTGCGGGTCATTCCATGGTGACCAATGCTACATTTTTGTTGAAAAAATGTTATGCTAGTCACAGTGCCTTTTTTCCTGAAAACCTATCAGCACTAATTTGCTTCAAGTTCTTGGTAGAAATATTATGCATGCCAGAATATAAATCTTAAATGTACAATTCAACCATAAATTATTTTTTATATTTTAGAATAGTAATGAAAACGGTTCGAAAATGTGCTGAAACTGCTACATTAATCACCATAAAATGACCCTTTTATACATTGAATTCCTATGGATTAAAAATGAAGCAGAACTACTTAATTTTCTTAGATTGTTTTCTTTCAGTGATATACAAAAGAGAGCATGTTTTGGTGCCCCTACTTTTCTTAACGGTCAAGTGAAGTGGGAGTAATTGTAAAACTGGAGTTTATTTTTAAAAATAATATGCAAATATTGGCTTTGAAACAAAAATGCAGTACAATAAGTCTATACCGATTATATATAAAAGAACAAATACATTTTTGCATATTATTCTACTTGAGAAATGATGTCACTGGTTAATAACCATTGTTTTTTCAAACCAGTGGGAAGAGACTAGAAAATTTGAATATCTACTTATTTTGAAATGTCGCCAATTAAAAGATTTGGAAAGACGGCTTGAAAAGATTTTGTTATTTCTATGCGCCAAAATGATACTAACTACTATTTAGTCAGTTTATTGTAAATACCTTTGACTCCCATGTTAAATTGATGCCGAAGCAGGAAAAACTACTATATCAGGAAAAGTACGTGTGATTTTAGCAGAAGTAAAATTTATGGAATAAACGCCAAATTTGGCAAGATTTCAAAAAAATAAGCTCATATAGATAAAACATAACATACATTTACAAAAAAAAAAGCAGTAATATCATGCAAAATGAGTTACTCCCTACTATGCCTTCAAATTACCCCATTTTTGGGAGAAAAGAAAAGAATAATGAATTTTACTCTAATATTTCTATACGGATATGTTTCTTAGATGGTCTACTATAAATCTGTCTTTAAACTAAGAATGTTGGCTAGTTAATACGGATTTCGGTGAAATGTAGTTCACTCATCAGCTTACACAAATATTATCGTTAGCACCTTACACTTATCATTCACAATGAGCATGAGCAACTAATTAGTAAATATTTAATTTGGTTTAAGCTTCTAAAACTGAGAGTAAAAATATTTAGTATGGTCTCAAAACATTTCTCTAAAAAGATAATTAACTAAATATTTTAATTCAAAATGAAAATTGGGATTTCTCAATATACTTTCATGGGTCCATTTTCCCTAATTACCTATTTCCATCCCTACTATTCTGAGTGTCATTACAAATCATTAATTTGATAAATTTTAACAATTAGCACTATTAGCCGGAGCAAAGGAATTATAAAAATTTGTTCATAAAATAATGGACACAACACGTCAAAATTAAATATCATATCAAAATCAAACGCATTCGCATAAAATAACATTGAAACATTTTTCGTGAAAATTTTCCTTTGTGCTCTAAATTAAAAATATGTGCAAGAAGTTCAAAAGTAAGCCTTTTTATCGTATTTGTATGCATTTAAAAATTCTTGATTATTTTCTAATTAAAAACGGAGCATCTATAGAATTAATTTCTACTAAGGAAACCAACGTAATTTTTGTTTTTAATTACGTTGGTTTCTCTATGTCACCACATTTGTTATGAAACTGATCATAAATGCGATATGCGACACCAATAGATTTCAATACTTACTGTAATTAGATATCTAAACATCACTGAATAAACATGTTGGAGCTATGTTTACTACGAAACCGCATAAATGTGCATAAATATAGCAACTGAATAATAGAGTTGGAACTGTTAACATGAATAATAAAGAGATTAATAGTTAATTACAATGCTTGAGTATGAAGACGTACACTTAACTGAACTTGCACTAATACTCAATAGGTATTAATTATTGTAAAGATAACAATCGATACCAAGTGCTTGGATTTTTTTCTATATACTCCGAAGATTTTTCAATGTTGTATGTGTTAAGGAGGTTCATTTTTACAAAATAAAAAAATATTTCAAGAAAGAAATTAAGACGTGAAAAATTTGTTCAAATTTACATACTATTTTTTTAAATCAAAATAAAGTTTAAACAAGACAAATAATTTGTTTTCACACTTAAAAATTTACTTGCATAAAAGGAAGTATTGTTGCCGTTACAAGAGGGTGCACTGCTAGAAGCTGAGAATATCTTACGTAATAGCTACGACTAATTGATCTCTCACGACTAATTGATTTAGAACTAGATGAAATATAATTCAACTTCGCAGAGATGACCTATGACTCCTCCTTTTTTCAGGATTGTCCATTTTTAGGAAGGGGTGATACGCAGATGAAAATTGAGGAATGGGATTCACAATTGATGAAGGAATTTGAATGGGTAGAAATTCTACCTATTTTAAGGAATGGACTCGTTTTCACATTTGATTGACACTGGCCATCTCGTCGTGGTTGAATTATACTTACCGAATGGTCTAAAAAAACTTCCCTCACACATAAAGCTCTATCCGATTTGTAAACTAAACCAATCAAAACAAAATTCCAGACACGATTTTTTGAAAGGTATGCTCTTAGATAGTGTTGATTTATAAAAAGCCGGAGCTCACAGCCATGGTTACAGTGAAAAGAAGAAAAAATTTTGAATGGGAAATTCCCTGTGTTTCCATTAGTCCATTATAATACTCTTCTTCGTAAATGCTTTAGGCATGCAATTTTGACCTTATGCTAGTCGCTTTAATGCCAGTTGGGATTTTTTATTAAACTGACCAAAGTAGGAAAAAATGGGTGATGGGAATTTCGATTCGAAAATTCAAAACTTTCTTTCTCTCATACTTAACAGCATTACGTTTTGAAACTCGTTAACAATCTTGTAGCTTTCAAGATAACGTTTATTAAAATGCCTATTTTTCACTCAAGAAAAGTCTCTTAATAATCTGTTTGTATAATATAGGTATTCATTTTTGGTTTTTGATTTTTTTTAGCTTAAAGCTTGAACGTTATACGTTCTAAAACTTAGGTCCTAAAGCTTGAACGTTTTACGCAAAGGTCTGATGTCGAAAAATTGATGTTTTTGCTAAGCATCGATTTTCTTACTATCGACGACTAAGGATGGATGTTTTTTCTAACATCGAAATTTTTTTTTCGATGATTTCTCGGTTTCGATTTTTTATATTTGAATGAAAAATTAACCTTTATGTGCTTAAAGTTTTGATGAAATATATATCATTAAAAAGTAATTGAGATCTATCATATTGAGAAGAGTTTTCCGTTGTTAGTTGACAATAGAATTATTCTATTGCAGAAAAGTTAACAATCATTTTTTTTTTTTTTGCGCACTGTTAAAAATAAATTTGATTGCTTTTAAGGTTTTCTCCAAACATGAAAATGAGTGTTTTCACTAGTTTTCCTCAATTATGCATATGAATTATATAATTTTCCCTGAAATCCAGATAGTTCATTAAAAACTATAATACTTTTAATGTATATGTGATACATTTTATGTAACTTCAAATATTTAAGGTTTTTAAATATAATTTGTCTTTCAAATATAATTTTTCTAATTATTTTACGTTATTTCGTTGAGAGTAAATAAATTAGAACAATGATATTTTATGTATTACATATATTTTTCTTTTCATCACTTAAATTTTGTTTGCTTTTTGTATATGCATGTTGACAACTTTGAATTTTCTTTTCTCTAACTGAGTTACATTAGTTATTAAATAACTAACTTGCAGTTTTCATATTATTAATGAAAAACTTTAAAAAGAAGTTCCGAAAAGATTCTAATTAATGTGTCTTGATATTCCATTCCTTTTATATTTCAAATGTGTAAGTTATTTATCCCTTTGCATGACCTAATTTGAACTGTTGATAACCAATTGTCATTATTATTATTATTAGATTTTCTTTGAGAACTGAAACATCTTCTCCGTCATTAAATCGATTACTGTACTTAGTACTAGCATTCACTACAAAATTCATTAAAGCATACGCAAAAAAGTTCAAACTTGGTACATCGTCACCATCCGTTCACATGTGTGAGCGTGATGAAAAAATATATTATTTACATTGATTCAGAAATGGTTAAGGCTACATTTTTTGTTCAACTATTGATCTATCTGTCTAAAACTCTGTGTGCTTGTATATTTACTACATCTAAAATCATAAAAAACTGGTTTAAAAGCAATGACTACTTTCTTTGAAGTTTAAAATTAAAAAAAAAATTTACAAAATTTCAAAACGCTCCATGCGTCACAAGTTTTTTTTTTTTTTTGAATTTCCACTTAATTTCTAATCATTAGACATGATTGCATAAATCTATGCATTACATATATGTTTTATGAAATAGTTTATAAAAGATGGCTGAAAAATTCATTAATTTTATTTTTTTAATTTTAAGTTTCAAAAAAATTATTTATTGTTTTTGCACCAATTTTTTTATGCTTTTAGATGTAGTAAATATACAAGCATACAAATTTTAGAAATATAGATCAATAATCGGAAAAAAAAATTTTTGTCCACTGAAGCATTAAACTAAGAATATTTTTGTTATATCAGTGGGAAATACAATATTTCTTTTAAGCAAATGCACCCACAGATCGATCATAGCATCCTAAGACTGCAGTTTTCGTCCTTATTGTGGATTCCTCAGTTAAGAATAGCCAATGATCGAGCTGGAGGCTAAGATCCTCTTATTGTAGCTAGATGCCAACAAACTGGTAGATTAAGTGAATTTATCTTACCAGCGAGCGTCCGCAAACCATGGTGCTGCTCAACTCGAAATTTGAAGGCAAAAGCTGGGTAACATGCAATGAGTTACCGCCCATAAGCCAGGGCAAAGGCAGAACTGAAGCAAATGCACCCGCAGCTCGATCATAGCATCCTAAGACTGCAGTTTCGTCCTTATTGTGAACTCCTTAGTTAGGAATAACTCAACGATTGAGCTGGAGGCAAAGATCCTCTTATTGTAGCTAAGATTGCCAACAAACTGGTAGATAAGTGCTTCAGTTCTGCCTTAGCCCTGGCTTATGGGCGGTAACTCATTGCATATTACCCAGTTTTTGCCTTCAAATTTCGAGTTGAGCCGCACCATGGTTTGCGGACGCTCGCTGGTAAGATAAATTCACTTTATCTACCAGTTTGTTGGCTATCTTAGTACAATATGAGGATGTTTGCCTCCAGCTCGATCATTGGCTGTTTCTAACTTAGGTGTCCACAATAATGACGAAACTGCAGTCTTAGGATGCTATATTTCGAGCTGTGGGTGCATTTGCTTCAGTTCTGCCTTAGCCCTGGCTTATGGGCGGTAACTCATTGCATAATATTTATTTTACTTAGCACAAAGATATAAAAATTACAGGCTTCTAACAGCAATGCATATGTGTATTACTAACTTGAGCAAAGCTTTTGAGGAATATTCCCTTCTTACATCCTTAGTTAAAAGAAAGAAACATTTATGTACTGGAACGAAACTATTAGTTTAAGGTTTGTGTAGTAAAAAGTGTTAAAAATCGTATAACCCGCTAAAAAACTTTGTTTCCACTTCATTTATCAAAATCTGGCTACAAAGTGTATAATGTCAACAAAAATTGTTCCTGTAGATCAAGTTCTAAGTTCTATAGTTTTTCAGGAGCTCTTGTCACACACATCCCTCATTTTATTTTATTAAACGTGAGATATGAATAGAAAAATTTATCTTTTATAGCCTATTCTTCCAGAAAATCACCAGTTTCTGATTCACATCGATCCGAAATTTAGCAAGTTCAACAGAAAGAAAAAAAACATTTGACAGTAGCTGAGAAATTGAAGTTGTGATTTACTTCGTATCACCATTTTTTGCAAATCTTTTGTATTTTTTCCCGTTCCCGACAGTCAAAAAATAAAAACTAATGTCTGTATTTATTCGTTTTAACTTAACGATAAAAGACTTGGCATTGTTTTTTATTCAAAACAACGAATACTTGTACGCAAACAACTGTATATATTTTTGTGCTGCATAAAAAATGCTAAAATGACAGACAAATATTAGCCCCTATTTCAAAACTATCAGAACAAATGCATATACTTAACTCAATTAAAATTAATATGTTCTCTGAGGATACATACATTTTTATCAATGTGGAAATAGCAAATGAATATTTGAAATACATTGATTTGATACTATGTTAAAAAAGGACGAAAACAGGAACACCAATAAAGATATAACAAGTTTGTTCAAGTGCGTATTATTTACAATTTCAAAATATTTTTTTCTCAAAATAAAAGCGGATATTATTTTAAATATGTGTTCTTTTCAAATTGAGACAATTAAACTTTACTTAATCCTGTAACCTACTGTGACAAACGCAAAAAGGAATAGTTTCCGGTATTCATTCTATCAAAATTTTTAACTAGAGGCTGTAAATGAAAACTCTTAAATGTATTTAAAATTGTATAGCGAGCATACTCAGTTGGGGATAATTCATAACAAGAAGTTGCGTCCAGAGTTAAACGAGATTACTTTCCCGTATGCAAACATGGAATCTAGCATCTGATCAATAGTTGCTAAGCGTAAATAGTGTAAAATCTACCTTTTTAGCATAAAAAACTGAATTCTACAGTAAATATAGTAACAATTTCATTGGTAGCCACTTTTTTTTAAAAAAGGACCTCTCTTAACTATAAGCTATTTTTTAGCTCTACTTGCTAAACAATATATGTACCTATATATATATATATATATATATTTAAGTTAATAGCTGTTCGTGTAAATACATTAATTAATGTAAAAATTATATTTTTACTAAAATAGTTCATAATGGTTGTTTTATCATTTTATGTAGAAAATTTGGCCAATTACAACTTTTTAAGTTATTTAACTTTTCTGTTTCACATTACGGTGCACTGTTAAACCAATTAGTTTTAAAAGAGTTCAAATTCCATATCCATGGAGTTTCGTTTATTTTGTTGCTCTTTTCAAGGAACCCGATGGAACCTAAATACGTTTGTGGGCTCTTTTGATGTAAGAAATAAGGCGGATTTTATTTTGAAGTGTCCATTTAAAATCAGATCAAATTTGATCTTAACTACTAAGTGTCTTGCTTCAAAATTGATCTTGATTTTAAACTAATTGGTTTGCACTCAATTACGACACCAAAAGGAAACTTTAAACTCTCAGTAATGAGCAATTTAAAGCAAGAACAGACATGTTTTCTAGCATCTAAAGTTCACCTTGGTTAATATATTTCTTAAAAAATACAACTTAACGACCGTTTCCAAAGAATTTAACCTGTTTAAAAATCTTATTTTTCTCAGATTACAAAAAAGCTATACACGATTCAAAGCTGGAGCCTAAATTTACAAAAAGTAATTAGTGCTTAGTACAACAAAACTGATACAACTCTAAAATTGCTTCCGTTGCAAAGCATTTTGGAAATTCTGAAAAACTCGAAATTTTAAATGAACTTAAGCCCAAGTTTTTCTATTTTTTTTTAAATCTCTGATTTTGACATTGAACATACTTTAATAATTCAACATAATTAATTTGGAACGAAAAAATGTTGGAACCGAAATAAAATATTATTACCTTAGAAAAGCAGTTTTTTTTTTCATTATATTAAAATGCAAGGGGCAGGAGAAAATGATCACACAAGAAATATAAAAATAAAGAAAGGAAAATATTTTAATAAAATTATAATAATAATAGAATACTCAGTTAGATTGAGAGAAAAAGAATCATCTTTAGCCTCTTCAAACAATCTAGTAAGATTTCTTTTTCTTGCCTTTTCAACGTACGCACTTTAATTTGATTTTTGACATAAATGTATTATCATATTACTAAATTACACTAAATCCTTTGACTTAACATTAACTTGAAACTATATTTTTTTCATAAAACAATACAAGAGTACTCACAACAATACTAATTAAAAGAGGATAATGAAAAGTTGGGATCAATTACAAGTTCGACAAAAAATTCTAGAACCGGCATGTAAACAGTTCAACGTCTGGTAAAGTTGATGCTTGTTTGAAGTGCAATGTTTGTTTAACTGATATGGTAGAATTTATTCAAATTGATTCTAATTACTAGTTTGCGTGCGATGATTTCTGCAACTTTTTTTAAAGAGCCAAAGTTTCAAGTTCAAGCGTGAAATTGAAATTCATTATGCTAGTTTTAAAAGTTTTGATTTATTAGTCTCGTATTCATTGCTTTTCTCTGTACATATACTCAGCACATTAAAGCAGTCAGAACATTTTCAGGGAAGCAATTAATTATTCTCAGATAGGTGACAGATCTTAAGGTATCGTCCACGAATTTTCGACCAAAGTGATTCATGATAAGAACAGATTATTTTGCACTATCTCTTATGCTTTGACACCCATCGGAGAATAGGTTAAATTTGGCTCATGAGGTCACCTATATACATATATATATATATACATATATATAGGTGACCTCGGATAAAATTGGTATTTTTAAAAGAATTGTTTATATCTTTGTGCATCTAAGTGACAGATGTACGAAAATCCATAAAATTACTGTACACAGTATGTATAATTACCTCCTGAAATCCATGGTTTATTCCCAACTTTTAAAGCAAAGGATATTTAAAAACTTTTTTGTTTCTTCAATTTGTTATTGACCACCCTGAAACGAATGGGTGATTTTTTTTTTTTTTTTGATGGAAAATAAAGGCTAAAGCATATACGTTATGTGATAAGAGTTACGTAACAATTGGTCTCTTATTTTGTAAGAATGTGAATTTTTTAAAGTATCCCCATACTTTTGATCATGTACTGCATATTTATTTATGGGCTAAAATTCAGAACGGGATAGCGGAATATAGTCCAAAAAATGCCATCTTTGAATGTAGTCGTTTAAGGATGCACTCAGATTATTCAGCAAAGCAGTACATTATAAAAGCTTAATTTTTATTTTCGTATAATTTTGAATGTTGGAAAATTAGCGTTTAACCCTTTATATTCCAAATTAATTCGGCACTGAAATTGTACATATTTTGTTGGGTTTTTTTAATTGAAAATGCATCAAACGCATCTTATATAACGAATATTATGTAAGCCATTTAGGATTCATAATACTTAATTAATATAAGCGATACTTCTAAGTCGCGTCGAGGCATAAAGGGTTAAAATTACTTTCTAATACAGTTAGCACATCTAATCACTAATTCCAGTTAAAAGAGCAAGAAAAATGTCCATACTTGTAAAAATATTTCCAAAGTATGCAACTAGTCTGTAAAACGGTTTAAAGTGAAATAAAACCACCTTAAACCTGGTAAAAAGCACTTCGAATCATAAAATCGATTCTCCTATCAGTGACATAAATGATAATCATCCATTAAGACTTATCTTGTACCGCGAAAATGTTAAACATTCATAAAATTTCAAAATGCGAAATTTCCGAAAATTATTTTTTCATTTTTATAAGTTTCGTTAAATCTCGCTATAAATGAGGTAATAAAATAGAAGAAACTGGAAATAGATATTTATTTCAGCAAAAGTTTTAATATATCAAAATGCTTGTTTTTTCAATAAATGTCACTCTAACGAAGGTATAAAAAAAGTTGATTTCTAATAGATATTAAATTAGATATCGTTACGAAATCCTCTGAAATTACACCGTGTTTTATGGAACGCAGAATATTTAAATCATTACAGCGTAAATAATATTTTAACTAAAGGAAGATTAAACTCAAAACTAGGTACCGCAATTAAATAAACAAGAAATCTTCCAGAACTAAACAAGCCTACTTTTCTCATGGCTATGACAATTTTACTTGAAGCAACCGTATTTATATAGGGCAGGGGTTCGCGAGGTGCCTGAAGGGGGTTCGCCAAATTTATATTGTAATGGCGGACTTTTAAATATTTTCGTAAAAAATAAAGAAATATTCAATTTACATATAGTTATTGCTCTATTAAAATTTGAACACAAGTCGGATTTTTCTATCTCTATCTGGCTCAAAAAAAAAAAAAAAGAGTCTCTAAAAATATTTCAGCGGTTTAAATAACCTTGATAAAAAACAATTTTCTTTTTCCTTCCAAAACACGACAAAAGGAAATATCCCTCTGACTAAATGTTCAAGTGGGGACATGCCGAATCGTTGAATTAGCTGTGGCGGTGGTAGCGACAGCCTTGAAAAGGCGCCATCAAGAGGTTTCATGAAGAATATGCATTTGTAAGTAAAAAAAAAAAGAAAGAATAGTCAAGCAATACATTATTGGCGGATCTTGAACCTTGTGGATTATATGACAGCAAAAGGCTTCTAATTGGAAATTTATTACTGGACTTAAATCAGTTTTCTTTTCTTTTTTTTTTTTTTATAAATGTTAAAGTTTACAAATACCTTTGTTCTGTTGATGTAGAGAAATATACAACGTTAAGGAGGCACAAATAAGCAGGGATACTGCAGACACGTGTTTCGGGGCTTATATCGGATGATTCTTCATCCTAAAGCTAACACTTCTTGCATTGAAAATGGGGTTCCTTGTAGTCCCGAAACACGTGTCTGCAGTATCCCTGCTTATTTGTGACTCCTTAACGTTGTATTTTTCCCTACATATAATTTTAGTTTTTAAGGTAAGAGTCGCATCAATAGACTCATGTACAGATGCTTCAAAACGTATTTTTTTCTTCTCAGTTATATATGTGTGTGTGCCGTGTGAACTCGCTACCCTGTTGAGTGTAGTTATAATCCAGTTCGTAATTTTTGTGATCATATTTTCGGAACTGCAATGATGGATCGATGGTTAGAAACAGGCAGTTTGGCTGAACCAGGAAAATTGGACAAACCTTCAACATCAGCGTTCAATTTGGTAACAACGCAGGATGATGAAGAACAAAGTTGTGATGAGCTTCCGCCTCACCCGAATAAACACACAGAAAAAAGTAGTGAACCGAGTGAGAAAAAAGGAAAAAAAACGAAAGTACGACAGCGAATATTTACAAATGGGCTTTCATTTTATTGGAGAAGAGTCGGAACCTAGACCGATTTGTCTCGTCTGCAACGAAGTTCTTGCCAACAGCAGTTTGAAACCGTCACTTCTTCGAAGACACCTCGAAACAAAGCATCCGACGCATAAGGACAAACCTGTGGAATATTTTAAAAGAAAACTGGAATGTAATAAAAAGTGTAGCGTATCTTCGTTCCTTTCAACATCCAACGAAGATAATAAAATGGCTCTTGAAGCATCATACCGAGTCAGTTACAGAATTGCAAGATCTGGAAAGGCACATACAATTGCAGAAAGTTTAATTGGACCGTGTGCTAAAGAAATTGCAATGTGTATGCTAGGAGAAAAGTTGGCAAAGAAAATTGACCTTGTTCCGCTATCAGACAATACCGTGTCGCGCAGAATTACTGATTTAGCAAATGATGTGGAGAGAGAAGCTTTTGAAAAGAATAAAACTGAATTATTTTGCAATTCAGCTTGACGAGTCGACTGATGTAGCAAACGCTGCAATATTGCTTGTCTATGTCAGGTACATTTTTCGTGATACAATTAAAGAAGATATATTGTTTGCAAAACCTTTGAAAACCAATACAACTGGAGAAGCAATTTTCGACCTGGTCAACAGTTATTTTGAAGAAAATGGAATAGATTGGTCTTTGTGTGTAGGTATGTGCACAGATGGTGCAAAATCAATGTCAGGAAAACTTGCTGGCGTTGTTGCGCGAGTAAAAAAGATGAATGAGAAAATTCAATGGACTCATTGCTGCATTCATAGACAAGCATTAGTATGTAAGCGTATTCCTGCAGAACTATCCGCAACTTTAAATGATGCAGTAAAAATTGTTAATTTCATAAAATCACGTGCTCTTAACTGCCGTCTATTCCACGCACTTTGTGAGGAAATGGGAAGCCTTCACGTTTCTTTACTTCTTCACTCAGAAGTTAGATGGCTTTCCCGTGGCAAAGTTTTGACACGCTTATTTGAATTGAAGTCAGAAGTTCAAGCCTTTTTCGTTGATCATCCATTTCAATTGTCCGGTTGCATATTCGATCCTCTTTGGATGCAAAGACTTGCATATTTAGCTGATATCTTTTCTAAATTGAATGAGTTAAATTTATCTTTACAAGGTGCAGGTGTCACCATTTTCAATGTGTTTGATAAAATTGAAACCATGGTAAAAAAAAATCAACTTTTGGATTCAATGTCTGGAAATGAATGAGTATTCTTGTTTTACTTCTCTCAGCAGTTTTTTTATCAGAAAACTCAATCAAACTTGATGAAAGCATTAAAAGCAATATATGTGAACACCTGAAGCATCTGGAATCAACTTTCGATGAGTATTTTCCTGACAGGCGCAATATACCTGTCTCAAACAATTAGATACGCAATCCTTTTCAAGGAGATCCATGCTTAGAGAGCACTCTAACATTGCAGGAAAAAGAAAAACTCATCGAGTTATCCTGTGATGGTTCGCTTAAAGCTAGTTTCAAAGAGAACTCGTTAATTGAGTTCTGGCTTCTAGTTGCAAGTGAATACAGCACTTTGTCTGAAAAAACTATTGAAGTTTTACTACCATTTTGCCGTACATACCTTTGTGAGAAAGGATTTTCCTCTTGCACATATCTGAAAAATAAATACCGTAGACTAAATGCAGGGCCTGATCTGAGACTGAGACTTTCAGACATCGAACCCAACTATTAACTCCTTTGTTCCCTCAAGCAGCCACAAATATTCCATTAAGTTTTTTTTTTTTTTCAAAATCAAGGTATGTTTTAAGGGTATGTTTAACTTTTTTTTTTTAATAACTTGTTTATTATTTTTCTTGTATCTGCAGTTTCAATTTATTAATGTCTCTATTAATCGGTGTTTAAAATAATATTTTTGCATATTGCAATCAACTGATATGAAAAGGAAAAGCAAATTTAGTGTTTTTTTAAGGCTACAGTGGACAAATAATTTGTGTTTTTTATGCTTTTAGATGTAGTAAATATACAATAATACAAGCACACAAAGTTTTAGACATATAAATCAATAATTGAAAAAATCAATTTTATTTGTCCACTGTAGCCTTAAATCGTATTCTTACATGTTACTTATTTTAAGACCAGGGGGTTTGCGAATTTTTTCCGATATTGCAAGGGGTTCGCAAAGAGAAAAAGGTTGGGAAGGTTGATCTAGGGCTATCTTCAGATTATTTCAAATTCACATTTTTAAGAGTTAAATCCATTTAAAAAAGAGAAGGCTTATGGAAAATAGAAAGCAATTAATTTAATGCTTACTAGCTATCAAATTCATTCTGTCAAACTATTAAAGGTTACGTTTTAGTAAATTCTGGTTTTTTTTTTTTTTTTTTTTTTTTTTTTTTTTTTTTTTTTTTTTTTTTTTTTTTGTAACGGAACATACTATTCAGTTTCAGAAATTTATCCCCAGTGTACAAGAAAGCATAACTAGCATAAGAAAATACACGCACGAATATCCAAAAATTCCATGCAAAACTTTTTAAATTGAAATAGCAAAAAAAAAAAAAAAAAAGTAAATGAAGTCAGCAAAAATTACAGGAATCTAATTTCAACGTACTTTTAAAAACTAGCTGACTCGCGCAAAGCATTTGCACTTGGCAGAAGGAAGTCAAAAATACGTTTTTAAAGCAATTTTTGAATGACAGAAAAAAATGGGAGTTGTTTGATTGTTTTTTTTTTTTTGCTGATAGAGGTTAAAAAACCTTCAAAATAATGGCTTACTTTGAAGCTTGATGAAGTATTATTAAAAATATGGTGTACCCCAAAAAAAAATTTTGAGAAATGGTATACATGATGATCGAAAGGTGGATTGGAATTCTGCTGAAGAATAAAACCTATTAAAATATTTTTCTGCCCAAATTTAAACTTATGAACTCATACCCTTCCCATTATAAGCATGATGCTCTTCCAATGAACAGGCATAGTAACCAAAAATAAGCTAGATGAATAATATACAAAAAAAAAAGCTATTTTTTCCACCTATTTTTCTACTCTTTTGTTTCTTTGTTTCTTAATTTTTTTATGAGTAGGGAAAAAAGAAAAGATCTTAAAACTTTAATTTGATAAAGATTGTTTGCTTTCTTATACATTCGTTGTCAAAAGTAGTTTTAATTTTTTTTAAATAATAATAAAGACATTGCTCAGAAAAGAATCGTTTGTAAGTTTATTGCAGTTTAAATCGTCTTCACTATGATTCAATCAACCGATAAAATAAATCAATCAACTAATAACATAGCAGGGTTGGCAAAAACCCGGGTTTTTCTACAAAAACCCAACCCACCCGGGTTTTTGTGGGTTTTTGTGGGTTTTTGCGGGTTTTTCTGGGTTTTTGCATGTTAAAATTTTATTTCTTATGCGGGTATTGATATATAATGTATGTATTCATTCAAATAAAAATATGTTTATTAAGTTAAGTTTCTGAATTGCATTTAATCAATGTCAATCAATTAATAATTAATATTATTAACAATATCAATTAATATCATCAACCGAATTGTAATATTTAATGTCTATATTTAAGATGCTTTGGATAATGGTTTCAGCTATGAACTTTTATCACTTGTCTTTTACAAAATAGAAGAACTGTTGCAAATGTGCTTTCCTATAAATTCAGGAATATTTAAGGGGTGAAAGTTTCAAAAACTTAAATTTATACCATTAAAAAATTAAAACCATTTGCACTTGTTTATTAATAGAAATAATCATCTTTTCTCGTTAAGTAGCCTGCTTCAATATCTAGTCATGTCATTTGCTGCATGTTTTTATAAGGCATATCTCAATGATAGGTGTGTTTCTGATATAAGAGGAGTGTCTCCCCCCCCCCCTTCTTTTTTCAAAACAAAAACTGATTAATTTCAGATGGGGAGGGGGGGGGGAGAGTGGGGACTCTTAATTAATTTTTTTTTAAATAATTCTAAGAAAAAACTAGGTTAACATTAGAACTTTCAAGAATTATAAATTTGTTAATAAATGCTTGTCATAATATTTTAGCAGTAATAAACTGCGTGGGGACGCTTCTTTTTTTTTTTGTTTTTCTTAGATCAAAGAAAGGGTTCAGTGCTTAAAGTCAGTGGTATGGTACCTCTACAAATATAGCACTTGAAAATCATCATATACTAAATGCAGTAGGGTTAGAAGAAATGAAGAGCAAAACTTTATTTTCTTACTTCAGAATAAAAGCAAAAATTGCAGTATTTTGTCATTGACTGCTGTGTTGAATCAAAATTATCATAAAACATTATATAAGCAATTTTTTCCATCTACAAGAAGTTAATCAATGGTTCATTTTCAATTTATTTGAAAAATTTGAAATTTGCAATAAAAAAAAATAAATAATAAGTATTTTGCAACAAAAAGTAGTATCATAGCTAGGAAAATTTTCTGGACGATGACTTGAGAATTGAAGAAATAATAATTATTTTATAAAATAAATAATTACTCTAAAAAAATAATCTCAAATAAACCTGATTTCTTACTTATTTTTTATGTATAATTTAGATGAGATATTATTATTGACTATGTTTGTTGATAACTTAGAAATTAACAAAAACCCACTTTTGACAAAAACCCGGGTGGGTTTTTGTTGGTGGACCCGCCCAGAAAAACCCGGGCGGATTTTTCTGGGCTGGGCCCACCTTTGCCAACCCTGTAACATAGAGCCTAAAAACTATACTCAGAATTTCTGCCACTCAATTTTCTGGTACGAAAATAATTCTTAGTATGTCTAGTTTTTCTGATAAAAAGGTTCTCATATTATGACATTTTAATTAGTTTATTTTCACGTGTGTCACACTAAAATTTCTGACTTTGTCAAAGCAATACCCTTAAAATAGCCAAATTAAAAATCTTCGTCAAAGGGTATTTTAGCTAAATTAGTTTGAAGCATATCTGCCTTTTAGTTTGATATTGACGATTGCTTACAATTTCTCTAAAATTTCTCTATAACTCAAAATAAAGCGAAAACCCATTCATATTGAAAAATATTATCTTTAATGAAATTTATTGTAAAAAATTGTATTGTTGCAATGATAAAGTCTTTTAGTGTTGTAAAGTGCAAAAGGATGTTTTTTTTTTTTTTAAAGAGATTTAGAAACATTATTTTGCTGCAGTTAAACTGGACTGCACTGATCAAAATCACTTATTTTGCATCATATTTCTGATGTGGCTCAAAATTACATTAATGACTGTACTCTGTATGTGGCAGGCGGGTCATAGGTTGTCTAAGCTCATTCCGCGTGCAGCAAAACTATTGATACATTTAATTCGCAAAGTTGATTACATTACATCAAAATATGTTTAGCAAGCATTTTTAAGGTTCTTTTAAATTTTTTTTCTGTACTTTTTAGAATTTACGTAGAGAAACTTCTCGTTTACGAATTAAATAAGTGTAATAGTTAATACTTTGAACGAGAGCAGTGAAATGGAGAAAACTGCCTAGATATTTCTATCGAAGTGCAAAACTGTAATTAATGAATTCAAAATTTTAAATTTCGCTTCACCTATGCACAGCTCGAAATTCAGAAAGTTCAACTGATGATTACTTGAATAAATGATTCGGTTGACCGCGAGCAGTACACTTGCATAAATATGAGGTCTAAATAATAGAAGTCTACTAAATGCGGAATACCAAGTAGAAATTATACTTCGATGCGACTGAATATAATTACCATACTTAAACTTTCGCGCATTATTAAGCTGTTTAATCAGTTAGTTTATTTAGACATGTGCACCATGTTGGTTTATTTACGATTTGCCAACGAAATCCTTCTCAAACACGAAAAGAGAAATACATGAATAAAGTCTTTCTGAATTAGGAAGAAACGGGTATTAGATGAAAGGTTCTTATATTTTCTGCAAAATATGTAAGATAAAACTGACAGCACATATTTCTGGGATTAAATCTAATGTCTGAACATAAAAACTAATTGATACATCTTCTAAAGATATGTATTTTTTTAAATTATATTTTAAAATAATATTGAAAACTATAAGCCTTTTTTTGGGTAAATGCTATCAATTTATACTTAAATAATTTGCTAAAGTGTGCTAAATGTATTCAGCCAGATCAAAGTAGACTTCGATGTGTCAATTTTCTTCTAAATGGTCTGAAAAGTCCAAAGACAAGTTTAAAAAGGAGTTTTCAGGGTCCTTAACAGTTTATCTGATGCCTTCGTTTTAGAAACAGAGAGAAAAGAAAAAGAATCATGGGAGTGCTTTAATTTTATAATGCAAGAGTTTCTGGGGTACATTAAGGACCTTGACTACAAAAACATTGTGTAATATATACTGACAGCTGTCCGTAATATTGAAAGATGTTATTTCAAAAAATGGGACATCAATTATTGTTAGATACTCAATCACAGGGCATCTGCAAAAGAAATCAAAAACGAATGCGAAGAAGCACCAAAGATAAGAAAATGTTTCAAACGAATAAAAGGCATATATGAAAACGTGTATAAATATTATAATTTTGTAATTAGCTGTATGACGAATAATATATTTAGTTCGTAATAACATTTTAAATAACGTTGTAATAAACAATAGTTGTATCTAATAGTTAAGTTAGTTATACTATCGTGTATATATTAGTGTTATTAAAAAAATATGCTTTTATTTTGCAAAAAAAAGTGTGATAGGATGTAATGGAAATCATTTTCAATATATGTGAATCTTAAAAATGTAATTGAGCTAAAATATTTCAAGAAGATCAGGTAAAAAATGAGATTTGCGTAATTCAGAAATGGCTTTTATGCCATTTCAACAACAACAAAACAAGAAAACATTAACAAATGCGTATAAATAGAAAAAACTGGAAAATAAAATCATTGTGGGATTTAAACAAGATACAGAAACATCAAAAAATTGATCATAAAATTTCATTTCTATCCTTTTTTGTGGCCTCTTTTAGCATAAATACCTTTCGTTGACATTCAGATGTGTTTCAAATAAAGTGTTCTGTTTATTAATCCAAACAAAGAAATTTGAAAAAATAATAAATATATTTTTTTTAAACAGCAGAAAGATTAAAGAAAACATGATGTGTTTGTGATCATAACGTTAATGTAATTATAAACATTTTCTGGATACCCTGGTGTCCTCCATTTGGAAATTGTCAATGCATTTCTCAATTTTAAATTCAAACAATTGAACAAGTTGTTTACTTTATAAATTATTTAATCAAAAGCGTGCGGAAGAAGAAAATTCTTTGGGGAAGAATAAAATGTTTTTCAAAATAAGAATGAAATTGTATAGTTATAGTTGTAATTTCGTTAAATAATTCTTCAGAGAAATCTCTATGTAAAATCTGAATACAATTGAAAGGTTAAAATTGATTACTTTATTGCTAGAATTGGGGTAAACAAAAAAAGTGGAACAATTTTTCGAAGACGGGCTAAACAATGAAAAAAAAAAAATAAATAAAAATAATATTTTTACCACTGTATTATGGGTACAAATTTTACAATCCACAAAAACCGAAAACGGTCTTTCGATAAAAGTTGATAAAGAGCCATTCCATTTCGAGACAGGCAGGGCCTGTCCCATGACCATCACCGATTTTTTTTAAAAAATTAGAGTAGTTACGACTAAGGGGCATATGAAATACCCTGAAAGAATTTTGCGAGAAAAAATTTATTTTTAGAGTTATAGCGTATTGAAGTTTTGCACAACGGCGGCCATTTTGGAAAAAATGAGCAAAGTGCTCGATTAGAAATGGACCCTATTTCAAAAGTATTTAACTTTTTTGAA
Organism: Uloborus plumipes; assembly: GCA_038373865.1. Classification (NCBI taxonomy): domain Eukaryota; kingdom Metazoa; phylum Arthropoda; class Arachnida; order Araneae; family Uloboridae; genus Uloborus; species Uloborus plumipes. The sequence continues at coordinate 4,884 of JAXGGA010010498.1, read as the reverse complement.
AAATTCTTTTTTCTACGTATACTTAAGAACCTATATATCAACTAGAGATCATTTTTGAAAATTTAGCGGGATTTTTTGATACAGAAAAAAAATTACTTTTGCAGTGAAAAAATTGCATTTTTTCCGATTTTGTGATTTTTTTCCCTATGAAAAAAAAGTTTTTTCCTTAAAAAGAGGGGGCATTCTGAAGCCCTTATATGGTAGTTTCTTATTTTTTTTATCGTAATCCTGAGATACATACAGCTGTGGAAATACAGTTCGAAATTTGGAACATTTTCAAAAAATGACGATATTTAAAGTGAAATTACTCAAAAAGGCCATTTTTTAAAAATCTAAAAATGGGCTCATTTAAACTCCTTTTAGTGCCCAACAAGTGGGTATATACGAAATCCCGTGTTTTTTCCCCGTTCAAGTTTTATGATTTTTTGAAAATGACCTTATCACCAACCTTTTACCGATTTTGTGATTTTTTTTCCATATGAAAAAACTTTTTTTTTACTAAACAAAGACAGCAGTCTAAAGCCCTTATAAGGTAGTTTCTAATCATATTTTATTGTGATCCTCAGATACATAAAGCCACGGAAATAAAATTTGAAATTTTCAAAATTTTCAAAAATCACCAATCTTTGAAGTGCAATTACTCGAAAAAGCCATTTTTTAAATTTTTGAAAATCGGCTCATTTGATGCCCATTCAGTGCTTAATAAGCTGATATGAATCTTTTCCCGTGTTTTTTCTTGGTTAATTTTATATGATTTTTTAAAAGTTGGTATTTTTTGTATTTTCATAAAATCAGAAAATCAAACACATTTCTACTATTTTGCCACTTTAATTCTTTTTGATACCAACTAATTAAAATTATAATATACTTTCACAGTAATAATTAAGATCTTTATGAATTTCATATCATTTACCCAAGTATAATGTGCAGCACTTCAACCGAGTAATTGGTTTCTTCATAAGCTTCCTAATATGAAGCAGCATACTTTTAGTATTGTTTACAACTTCAATAACCGGAATATGTTAAATTTTCATGCTTGTTGCACTTCAAAAGCACTTAAATTACTCTGCTTATAAATAATTGTCGTAAGATGTTAATATCTGAGCGCCCCCCCCCCCCCCACCGAAAAAGAAATGCTTTCAAGCAGTATGCATGTATTTATGAGTATCTATCTTTCTTAATTAGAAGCATTTAATTTGAAGTTTAACATTTGCTGAGGCTTGTAACATAACATTTAATTTAAAAATCGTCTGCTGAAAAATTAAATTTTATGTTTGATATTTGAAACTGGCATTTAAAAATATGTTACTTAATGAATTAAAGTGGCAAAATAGTAGAAATATGTTTGATTTTCTGATTTTATGAAAATACAAAAAATTCCAACTTTTAAAAAATCATATAAAATCAACCGAGAAAAAACACGGGAACAGATTGATATCAGCTTATTAAGCACTAAATGGGCTTCAAATGAGCCTATTTTCAAAAATTTTAAAAATGGCTTTTTTGAGTAATTGCACTTCAAAGATTGGTGATTTTTGAAAATTTCAAATTTTATTTCCGTGGCTGTATGCATCTGAGGATCACAATAAAATGTGATTAGAAACTACCTTATAAGGGCTTTAGACTGCTGTCTTTGTTTAGCAAAAAAAAAAGGTTTTTCATATGGAAAAAAAATCACAAAATCGGTAAAAAGTTGGTGATAAGGTCATTTTCAAAAAATCATAAAACTTGAACGGGGAAAAAACACGGGATTTCGTATATACCCACTTGTTGGGCACTAAATGGAGTTTAAATGAGCCCATTTTTAGATTTTTAAAAAATGGCCTTTTTGAGTAATTTCACTTTAAATATCGTCATTTTTTGAAAATGTTCAAAATTTCGAGCTGTATTTCCACAGCTGTATGCATCTCAGGATTACGATAAAATATACTAAGAAACTACCATATAAGGGCTTTAGAATGCCCCCTCTTTTTGGGAAAAAAAAACTTTTTTTTCATAGGGAAAAAAAATCACAAAATCGGAAAAAATGCAGTTTTTTCACTGCAAAAGTAATTTTTCTTCTGTATCAAAAAATCCCGCTAAATTTTCAAAAATGATTTCTAGTTGATATATAGGTTCTTATGTATACGTAGAAAAAATAATTTTTAAAAAAAGTTAAATACTTTTGAAATAGGGTCCATTTCTAATCGAGCACTTTGCTCATTTTTTCCAAAATGGCCGCCGTTGTGCAAAACTTCAATACGCTATAACTCTAGAAATAAATTTTTTCTCGCAAAATCCTTTCAGGGTATTTCATATGCCCCTTAGTCGTAACTACTCTAATTTTTAAAAAAAAATCGGTGATGGTCATGGGACACTTTTCACACCTGCCTGCCTGTCTTGAAATGGAATGACTCTAAACTAAAAATTTAAGCACAAATAATTTTCAAATAAGAAATTAGAGGTAAAAAGCAATGATTCATTTCTATCAAATAAAAAAAAAGGAACAAATTTACAATAATTGGCAATATTCACTCAATAGTACTGCTGCATACTTTATCTCTTTCTGCTTTTTTTGAAGGAGTTAATTGTTGATGCACAAAAATGCTGCTTAAATACAAGTTGTAGCAGAATTATAGTAAAATGTAAAAATAATTTTATGACTCATTCGGACGTGTTGAAAGAAAGTATGCAGCTAAAATATTTCTTTATTTACCTCCAATGTTTTTAGACATTTGATATATGCTTTTACCCTCAGTTACCTTCTACACCTCACCTGTCCCACCTTTTTTACCCTCTGTATCAAACAAGAAAAAAAATTAAAGAATTGCAGCTTTTCTAATGGGGTCGTGTATTGAAGCCTCATTATTAACAAATTGGTGCATTCTACATTCATCCTTCCATGTGGAACAACTATCGGCACATTGCATTACCACTTCAAGCTTTTGTCACTCGGTTGTCCACCTGATGAAGGTAGCTGAGGTCTAATAATGTAAAAATGAACTTAGAATTTCATTTAACTGAAAGGGCCTTTGCCGAACAGGCTCTCAAGGCTGTCTGAAATATGCAGCTTAGCTGCCGACTTTTCACACCTTGTAAATCCCCCGGGTGAAGCCGGACTTAAACCCAAAACTTTGAATGTAGGAGAGAAATGCCTAACTACTACGCCATTCTTCCGGTTGAATTGAAGTATTTATTTTCATACACATACGCACAATATACAGTCCTCAAAGTGAAGTTATCAAAGAATAAACTTTTGAAACTAAGAAAAAAAACTTGCAAAAATATACATATACTGGGTGTCCGAATCAAAAGTATCTATTTTGAACACTCGATTTCAAAAAAAAAAAAAATGTTCAAGTGCTACGCTCCTCAAAAGTCGTATCTGCACTTTTAAACAAAAGTGAGTTATCGTCATCACGTGGCTCTTTGTGGCGTATTATACCTAAATACAAAATTATATGGTCATTTGAAAACGGGAAATGTTTTTTAGAATTTCTGAAAAAGTTTCATTTGAATCAAATACATGGGGACGCAACATTTTAAAGAGTGATATCTCAGTTTGAGCTTGACTGCAGATACTACTTTTGCGCTTATAACGGCAGTACGAGCATTGGTACGAGGATGATGGTGACCAAATTTGGCAGCTGACTCCAGCACGACAAATTGGTTTTTGTCTCGTATGACGTGCCTGGGCTTTTTATGAGGGGACGAAGGGAAAACTGGCTTCCTCATAAAAGAAGACACAAGCTGTTCTCTGGCATGCTGTGCAGATCATAAATCGGGATTAGCAGTGCAAAGAATGTTTCGAACAGTTTATGAAAAAAGTACACCTGAAGATAAGAGCATTTCAAAACATTTTTTGCATTGGTATATTTGATTTGTGTTCGGTATTACATAACAGAGAATAGCTTGGGTATTTTCTTATGGAGATGGTATTTTTCCCTTTGTGCTTGTATAAAAAGCGCAGGTGTGTCAAACGGGACAGAAACAATTCGTCAGTAAACGTTAAGAATTCCAACTGCCAAATTTTACCAATATCACATTCTCAGTTCTTCAACTTTTTAAAAATCGACCGTTCAAAATGGGTCCGTTTGATTTGAACACCGTGTTAGGGGAAGGCCGCCTATATTGGACCACTGCTTAAATTGGACCTCGGGCTTAAAATCTAGTACAGAGATCTGTGCTACACTTTAACAGTAGAAGTATAAAGTTTTAGGAATAAAATCAATGTGTAGGAAGTTTCACCAGTCTTCGAACTGTTTAGCTTGAGTTACGGCTTGATTTGTGTTGAAAACGTGCGAAATCTTATTTTGCGGACTTGTTTCTAGAAGAATAACTCAAAAACTTGATAATTGCGGTAAAATTCTGTTGCAGTATTATAATCTATGTTTAATAAGGATTACATCAATGTATTTACATGCGCGATTGTGATAATTTTTGACAGAACAATGAACTGAAGAATAAAAAATGGCGTGTTTTCCTTTATTGGACCGAAGTAATTTTCCTATATTGGACCGGTGGTCCAATTTAAGAATATGATTTTAAACAAGACTTTTTCATTATCGTAACATAAAATAAGTGACTCGTCTTATTTAATAGCGCAGTTAAACTTATTTTAAGCATACTTTAACACCTATTCACGATATTCATTTTAAATTTTTTTATCAAAAACATTTTTATCAAGCAAAAGCTGCAACTTCTTAAAATGTATGTTTTTTTTCTCTTCATCCATTAAGCTGCAGTTTCAGGTTGTTAAGCATAGTTATTAACTTAAACAAAATTTATGCTGGATTACCGAGAGAAAAATATGAAATTCTTTGTTATTTTCGAAACGATTTTAAAAGTAAACAATTTATATGCTACTAACATGTTCAATGTATATGAAGCCGGTCTTTTCACTGT
>JAXGGA010010497.1:25000-46560 GCA_038373865.1 Uloborus plumipes | reverse complement strand
TTAAATTATTCTTTGAGGATCAATTGTTATTTTTTTTTACAAATATAATAAACATGTTAACATATTTTTCACATGAAACACTCAAAATGGCATTCAGAGGTGGAGAGAGGGGGTAAAAACAGATTTTTGATAAAATGTTTTTTTCCCCCTTCATATTCTGATAAGAAATCAATTTTCAAGTATTGTCGAGCAAAAAATATGGAAATGTTAAATAAATGCTCAACACAAAAAAGATTAAAGAATATTATACTTGACAGCAGAAGTTTTGGACTACAAGAACCAATTTTGATTCCAACTTTTTTTACAGAGCGGGGGGAGGGGGAGGCTTAAAAGACAAGGGGTGCAAAAAATATCCTTAGATTTTAGTTGAATAGGCTTTGCAGGATATGAAATTCAAGAAATTATCAGAAGAGGTAGAAATGAGAAACAGATGATAAAAGATTGCTGCACAACTGCAATGTGCTAAGCCTTTTTCCCACGTGCATAGGAAATCGGAAAAAAAAAAAACTGAATTAATCTACAGCGTTTTTCATAGAATTGTCGTTAATTGTTGCACTCAAATAGGGAAAAAAAAAGGAAAAAAATGCTCCCAAACATCGATTACGGCGATTTAATTAAAAATTGCGTAAGAAAGTCAGCTTGAGCGTTAAAAAAAGTCAAACTGCAAAATGTCAGCTCAAAACACGTCAAAGTCATCAATTATATTATCAATGTGTGAGAGATAAGGCTTTTATTAAGCAGTTTAAACTTCCAAAAAAGCTTAAACAGTTGGAGATTTTTTTTGTTTTGTATGTGTTCCCAAACTTATCTCTCACCTGCCGCTGTGTTGACATGAAGTGATAAGTCAATCTCCATCAATCAGTGCAGAACAGCGATTTCCAGGAGAGGGAGGGGAAGAAAGGATTAAGAGGAAACAGGTGCAAAGGAACAAAAGGCACAGTATGTGCTGGTGATGTCTTTGGGGGGAGGAAACAGGAGATACTGGTCCCAGGTTATTCTACCATAATAGCAGGAAACTTTTCTGCTATTGTGAGGTTGATATTCTGAAAACTAACCTTGATCTACTGGAAAAGGACAGGGAAGCAAAAGTTAGGCGTCAAAGTGACGACTATCTTCAAAATCGCGGTCGTCAAAATGAAATTTAAAGTTGCAAATTACGACTAACGACCGCTAATTTCGAGCACTGCAATAGTTAATTACTTATTTTTTACTTTTTTCCCGTTTCACACATGTAAAGTAGTCAATAAGCGTTATCAGAAGGCGGTTCTTATTGTGCCCCAGAAGTGATAGGTGGTCTTTAAGGGGGATCTCATCCAAAGTTAGTGCCCACCGGTCTGTGCGTCCTTGTGCCGTGAATAAAGCCCCCCCCCCTCCCTTCCTTTTTTAAAAAAAATCTTTACGTTCGAAGCACGGAAAGCCATCTATAGAAGATTGAAGAAGATGGTTATAATACTCAATAATGTACCTGTTATAATTAACTTTTATTTATTGCAGCCCAGACATGATAGGATGTTGGAAAGGGGGATTTTTGCCAAAAAAAGAAATACAGTGCTTTCCAGGTTGTACGCCCTTGCGCCCTCGAACCTGTGCGCCTTCGTTTTTGTTCCACCTTGCTTTCGGAGGGTATAAACAAGGCAGTCCAGTCGGAGGGGGGGGGGGGGGGGACCTAATCGAAAGTGAGTGCCCTCCGGCCTTAAGAGTTAGGTCAGATTCTTAATTTGTCTAAGAATACAGAATCTAGAATTTTTAAAAGCGTTTGAGACAGAAATCAAATAAGTAATGTAATTTTTGCTAAGCACCAGAGGACAAAGAAATTGTAGCTAAGGAAGCCACTATCATCCCCACCCTTTTTAAGCAAACAAAAACAGAATGCTGATGCCGTACAGGCTTCTATAGTCGGAAGATGCAGATGAAATCAACTCTGGGATGCATAAGGAACTGTTAGCGAAGACGATCTCACCCCAGGGTCAAAAGTTATATTAGGAGCTTAAATCGGTACCACATAAATTTGAACTTTATCGCTGCTTTCCCTAACGCAGCTGTCTTCAAAAATAGCCGATGACCGGATGAGAGGCGGAAACAGTTGTCTCATATTGACCAGAAGCGCAATCCGCAACAGAACCTACAATAGAGGATCAACAAGCGGGGGTGGACACTGGTATCGCGGATAACGAAAAAAGGCTAAAAATAAGTGATAAAAAGAAGATAAAAATTATGTTTTGCTTAAAATTAATCGTAATGTGTATAAAAAGTGTTACAAACAATGAAGATAGGAACAGGATTACACATTTTTCTTGTAAATTCTGAAGCACATACAATCTATAAAGAACGGAATGTGTTCGATAACGCCCAGGTAAAACAATTTATTCGACAAAGTACTCTTCTGTAACATATTATACCAAACTTAATTTTGCTGCAAAAAAAAAACTGAGACTCTCGCGGATAATTCTCGCAGAAAATGTGTTTGTGTGTGTGGGGGGGGGGGGGGGTGCTACTTTGAAGGTTTGGATGCCCTTTTTGAAGGCCCTTTGGAGGTTTGGGTTGGCGCCCTCATGGGGGAGCCAGTCCGCCCCTGGGCCAAACTATTCATAATAGTAATAATATTATACAAAGAGTGCACAGATCGCTTAGTGAATAATCAAAATTTTATCATCTGAGTAGTCCACACCTGAAGATGAGAAAGCTGGGAAGTTCAAAGCTGAATGTGAATCCACTTTGAAAATTTCTCTGCTTTTAAATTGGTCCAAATGTGGTAGTGCATAGTGCTTTACTACGTCGAGAGTCCATTTCTGACCTACCTATCACTTAAGAAATACAAGAAAATCCACATTTCATGAAGATGAAGGAATTACAGGAGAGGCTTGAACTGACAATTTGTCTGTTAATCAGATAAAACTTCGACTTGAATAAAAAATTGCACGCGACAGCAGTGCTTGAGTATTATTTAGTGCAAGAGCTCAAATCAGCAATTAAGAAAACCTCTGGCAGATTTGCTCTTAAAACCTCCCATAATCTTGTGTTATAAATTGAAAATCATATGCCCTCTCGTCAGGTGCAGTGGAAGGCTATTGTGAAACGTATATATTTTAATTTGGGTATGAACTATTACAACATATAAATTTGATTTATAAAAAAAAATATTAATTTATCTTCAATGAATTATTTTCAAATTTGACATATGGATATAAGTTATTTTGATACAGTAAAAATTTGAAAGCATTTCAACATACCTGTTTAATTTTATTGAAACAATTTGCTTGTGCTCAAACTTTCGCACCACTGTATACCTTGCACTAATAAACTTCAAAATAATTTTAATTCTTTTTTTTTAAAATTAATTCCTGAAGATGTCGTATTGATTTCCCTTTATGGTTTGACATTAGTTTATGCGTTTTGTGATAGACTGACGGAATCTGTTCTTTCCCCCCCTCATCACAGAGATGCAATAAGTTCATTTAAGATAGCAATATGTCAAAATAACTTCCAACCATCAAAAGTATTAAAACACTGACAATATGTTAAAGGATTGAAATGTCAAACGAAGTGATTTTACCAGAATCACGGGTAAAATGTAACATGTAAAATGGGGAGGAAAAAATTATTAAAATAAATAATTAAATGTGATAACCTAAGGTAGCATATGTTTAAGTAACCTAAAATTTTTGCAAATATTAAAATATTTGCAAGATGCAAAAGGATTGCAGTCTCAATCACATGAACCAGTTTTCCGCGAAGTACACGCTCAGTGCTGAAATATAACGACGTTTATGTTCTCCCTCGCGTTTTAACACATGTATCGATGGATTTTAAAGAAGCCAAGTAGCTGAAATTTAGTTGTGTGAAAATAAAAAAAACTGGAATAGATGAAAAATCTGTAGAAAACGTACGATTTTACACCTTAACTGTACCATCGTACAATAATGTAAAAAACGTACATTGTACGGCCAAAACGAACAAGTTAGCAGGTATGCACTCAAGCTTTTAATTCATGGTGAAAAAGAAAGAAAAAATAACTGAAAGTTTAAAAATTAAGGAAATTTTTCCAAAATTAAGGACTTTTTAAGGGTTTTTTAGGGACCTTAATTTTGCTTGATAAAATTAAGGGTTTCTTAAGGGTTTTTTAAGGAAGTACGAAATCTGCACAAGGTTTATTTCAGAAAAAAAATTGGCTATTTTTATTGTTGAATAATTTTCACATGTCTGCAACTTCATTTTTAAATGGTTTTCATGAAGAATAGTGCAATAAATTGAACCCTCCTCCTAAAATACATTCTTTTAGTTCATTATCATTTGCAGTTAGTTTATTGTTTTGTCATAAAGAAAGAAAATCATAACATTTTTAAAACAAACAATGGGTATGTTGATCCACTTTTAGAAAACCGAAAATATACTAAAACTTTGAATTACATAAGTAAAATCATAGTACTAGCAAAAGTGAAGTTGATGAGTTAACTCAATTTATTCTGATTCTTAAAAATATGTAGATGATCTGGCAAAAAAAAAAAGAGTGTAAAAGTGGAAGTTGGTCAATTTTTTTTTTATTCTTAACTCAAGAAATCAGGTGCAAAAACCACAATTTTGGATAAAATTTATATTTACCATTGAAATTGTTAAATAAGTTGTTTTCGTGAAGCAGACTAACACACCAAGTGCTCGGGGCAAATTGGTCCGCTACACAAAGTTCTGTTAAAAAATTAATATGAAAAAGTTAATGAATTGAAGATTTTCAAAAAAATCTGGAAAAAAAGAAATATTTAATCAAATTCATACTAAAAAATCAAACTGCTCATTCAGATTTTTTAAAGAGATAAAAAATGAAAAGGAAAAAAGGAACCAAAATGCCCCCCCCCTCCCCCCTATTCTATTGCAATACGGCACCAAAATGTTTACCAAATAGTGTTGTGGAGGACACCTGATTTTTAAGTCCCGTGTTATTTTTACAGGAGAAAAATCTTATGGCTTGAGCATATTGTAGGACTGAAACTTATTTATGTACCATAGACTGCAGTTTTACATGGTTTCTTCGTTTTGCTATGATATACAGACTAATTTTTTTAATTTCATAATAATGGAAATTTTTAAATGTCATTATGGTAATAAGGCTTAATATACTGGAATTTTTGACATTTGTCAACATGCATCTGAATGTGAGTTAATAAAAGTTTCTTGATTTCGTTACACTAAGAATATTTTTGCTTTACATTTACAAAAGCCATGTTAATGAATAATAAAAACTGAAAATTAATGGGTGAATATCAGGAAAAGTGCTAATTTAAGTCACAAATGAATTTCTCAAGTACTTCCAAATAAAAACTAAAAATTTTTCTTTTCTCATACAGTAAACTACGTCGCACATACAATCCATGACAAAATTTTCAGGTTTTACTTTAATTTATGACTATAGAACTCTTTTTATTGCCTCAATGTCATGTCGGCAGCGCGTCACACATTCGAATCGCAAAGTTCAAAAAAATCCTGCGGATTATAAAACATCGCAGCAGAAGCAAATACAAAAGGAAATAACGTGTTTTATGTTCATCTATGACGATTAACTCTTGTGTTTTAGATAAAATGAATTTAGATCGAACATGCATGTGCTTTGTAGTCTCCGGGGGAGACTCCGTTGAAAATTTCAGCTTCAAATGGCTTTACCATGCAAAAGCCTTTCAGAGAGGGATTCTTAATAATTCTAATAAACACATGCATGCAGTAGATTGCAATTTGGAATTTTTATGTTTTATTAAAGTTGTTTCTGTTAGTAGATTTTCAACAAAAAGTTATAATTCTAATCTTTTTTTTCTAATTTGCGCTAAAAAAATTTTAAACATGAAATTACATCACCTTCAGTTAACAAGCATTTAAAGCACTTACCATGTTACATGCCAGTCCCACATCTCTAGATGAGCAGATTTGTAATTTTGAACAAAATAGAAATGCAGAAATTGAACATAGAATAAGTAGACAACACTCAATTTTGCATTTTGATGGAGATATTTGAAAAATTTAAATGATGAAAAGCTAAAAATGAACATTTCATGAATGACTCAGTCTTTGAAAAGATTACCATTTCTTAGATAAATTCTGCAAATCTGTAAATAATATGCAGATACTCCCTAAGCTCTGAAACTTGAAGTTTATCTTGAGAAAATAATTTTTCCTGAGGTACCCAAAATGTAGTAGAAACTGAATAGTTGAACCTTGATACACATCAGATGTTCAAGAAAATATTAAAACACACCGAAAAATTTTAATCTAAAAACCAACAAATGATAGTTCATACTCAGTTAATTTTATGAGTTGATAATACTAAAGAAAAAAGCTTAAACTTTACTAATGCAATACAACTACAAAAAGGCAAGACCTAGAGCGGAAAACTGAATTTTTTGAAGAGGATAATAATTAGAAATGGTAAATGCTGGAGACTGACTTCTAAACTTACAGGAGAGGTGAAACCATTGGATAATTACAAGGATAAGAATACAAAATAAATTTTTAATAACATTTTACTAAAATGTTACGTTTCCCACAAGAATAACAAATATTTTTTTTAAATCAATATCAATCAAGAAAAATCCTTTCGTACTTTGATTAAATCCAAATTGTCTACTTTTCATAAAAATCATTTCATTAAACTACCTTGACTGAATAATGTTTGAGAAAAAACTACATCTGAAAAAATATTTCTGGAATGAACAAAGATATTAACTTGCACTGTTATTTAAATTTTTGTTTTTAAAGTATGGAAGTCAATCTTCAGCTTATCAAATAGCTTTTGAGCTTCACAAAACTGAAAATCATATGACACAGAACTATAATCGAATTCTTCCCAGTAGTTACTTTGTTCCAGTTCAGAATGATGCAAATGAATGATACTTTTAAAATGAATCATTTTTTCCCACCATTGGAAGAAACAAAGAGCTGTTGATTTTATAAAATGAAAATACTTCCAACTTCAAAAAGATTACAATTACAAGTACTGACATTTTCAATTCAAATTTCTTTGGATAAATTGTTGGATTTCAAATAAATTGGAAAGTTTAATAAAAGTTCTACTTTCACCTTAAATATCTAAATTTGAATGAAAGAATTAAAACTAAGTTAAATGACTATTAAGACAACCGACAATAGCAGTTTTGCTTCACTTTTTGAAGAGAATAAAATGTACTGCAAACTGCATCATTTCAATATGATAATCAATGGGTGTAAAGATTAAGATACTGAAATGCAACTTTGTTTATGCACATTAACATAGCAGACCTGAAGTGAATGAATTTGAGATAAACTTAAATTGAAAAAATATATAAATTTAATTTGAATGTGAATTATGGAAATCCTAGATTTAGATAGGAGTGATAGCCTGAAATTAACAATTTTAGAAAACTTCCTTTTCTGATATTCATCACACCTTTCCTGGTAAAAATGACCTTGAAAGCTTTTTGAGAATGATCAGCATCGCTGAGTTTGATCTCTTTAAGAACTAGAAACCAAAATGTAGAAAGATACCAACATATTTAAAATGTCTTTATTAAAATACTAATTTAGTAAATAGAAGAAGTACCTTAAGTAACATTACAGTGAGAATAAAAACTTCAAGCATGGGATTCTTAAAAATACTTTTAAGGCATCCAACATATAATCACTCCAACCAGGCAAGCATTCAATTTCAGTGCATACACTGTACAAAATAATCATCAAGTCAAAAGCAGATGCCATTTGTTTTAAACATGCCTCTAAAGATAAAATCTGCAAATTTTTTTTCCGAAATGAAATCAAAAAAATGAATTTTGAAAGGTTACTTTAAAAATGAAGAACAGGCACAAAAACCTCTTTTTCATTTGGAATGATTATGTTGACTGGAAATTTTAAAAAATGCAAGCATGAACAGACAGATGAATGAGTACTTTATTTCACAAAAAATTTAAAATACAAAGTGTCTAGTACATGTCTAGAACTACATGGAATGATGAAACCCACCATTTGTTAGGAAAAAGAGAACCTCAATTATTTAATGTGCGAATGAAGTACGATTAACTGAAGAGACGAGGTAGAGCAATCTATTTGCTTTCCATACAACTTCCATAGAATAACTACACGGATAACAAGAATATTTAAAAATATGAATTTTGTAATTTTTTACAAAACAAAGAACTCAGTAAATAAATTTTTGCATAGATTAACAGTTCTCAGAAAACTTCCAGTAAAAGCTTGAAAAGATGCAGCAACCAACGTGGAAGATGAGCAGTCTATTTTTAAATATATGATTTAAAACAAAGTTCACTTGTGAAAGAAGCGAGTCTTGAAACGTAAAGAAACTTCTTCAAAATATTAAGAGCAAACGAAGAAGAATATAAAAGTTGAAATAAGGAATCAAAATGGTCATCAAGCAAATGGAAGTAGAAATCTCAATACAGTGAAACATCAAGAACACGTCCTTCGATGCGAGCTCCCCTCATATGATCTAAACATCAATCAAGGATAATATATGCATAGCAAGAAAAAGAAACAACTATTATTCACGGGAAAGATAGACTAGATGTGAACAAAAGATTGCACCGTTTAGCGACACAAATCACGTTTGGCTTGAACAGCAAAAAATTTGTACCAAGCAGACAGGAAATATGCATTCCATCATTCATTATTATTCCAGAGAAAATCTCCAAACATGGCGTAGGTGCAGACTTTCTGGCAACTTGTTTGTCTACATTCGGTTTATCTTTCCAGGGAACAGAATAACATTATTTTAAAATATTGACATGAAATATATAGTAAAAAAAATTTCTCAGGTGATTAATGTTTACCGAAATTAAGTAAAGAAAAATAGGAAAGATTATACCAAAATCAATTTAGAAACTTTTTTAGAAAACATTTTTGTAAGAAACCTTAAAAAAATTACACCTTTGTAAATGTAATGGAAGGAGTTCTACAACTATTGAAAAACTAAATTTCGTGACAAATTTATTATCAACTGCAAATGTTGGAAGACATTTTGGGATTTAGAAATGCTGTTAAACATTGAATTACTTTCATAAATTTTTATTGCTTAATTAAAACCATGCATAATGTCTAAAGAACACTTCTCATGAGGACTGCTTTTAATTCTCCAAGACCGTGATATCTTTGAAACTTCAATCAAACTCCCTAAAATGATGGCATAAGCAATTTCAGGCATAACGTGAGTTGATTAGACATTACTTCGAGAGCGAGCTATTACAATTAGAAATATTTGCAAGTGTTCTACGATTTTGTTTTTTAGAATTCAAATTTGTTTCAGGTTAAGTTTACACCCAGCACAAGTAGTAACTTCGTTGAAATTAGCATATATCTTACGACAAATTAGTTACTTAAAAACATTGTGAAATTAACTATTTTATTTATTTTTAAACTTTTAGTAAATAAAATTAAACCTCCACTTATAATTCTATTCACTTTTTGCAAGCAGTGCAGTCAAGTTTTATCTTCAGTTTTTGGCCCAGTATTTAAGTTTGACCTTTCTTTAAATTTCTGCAGACTTTAAGATCTTATATCTTGAAAACAAGGGGAGAAGGACAAATAATTTTTGCATAAACAAAAGTTTCAATAGGCTCTTTCGACTCTTACACTATCAGCATTATTACACTATTTGTGGGGTGCTAGTAAATGGGATCAAATAAGAGCATAATTTTCATTTTATTTAAGTGTCTTTGAATTTTTATAATAAATAACTAGAGTTACCCGCCACAGTTTTGCCCGTGGTAAAATTTCAACTATTATTGTTCTGTCGCTGCATCCCTAACTCCCGAATAAAAAAGCTCTGAACTGCAAGAACAATGAAAAGTAAAAGTGAAAAGTAAAAGCGTAATTTCACCAAAAATTTGTAAAAGAAAAGACATCTGCTTTGTCCTCGCAAAATTGCTATGTTTAACTTCTTTAGCTAATAATCTTAAATAACTGTAAGGTGGTTCATTCAAGCTCTAAAAATACGAATACGTTCTGGCTTGGCGATATTTGCAATATTTAACAATGCCTATTACGTTTTTTGGAACTTAAGGATTATATCCACGGAACCTGCAAATTTGGCAGTTAAAAAAAGATTTAGCCATTTGATTGGCATTTTTTTGGGGGGGGGGGGTAAATAACTGCGTGCGCGTAGAAACAACCACGGCAAAACAAAGCAAAAACGCCAAATCTGTAGCTGCAGTCGAGAAAAAAACGTGAGTACCTATTTTTTTTTTAAATAATTCTCCATTTCGACGTAATTTTAGTCTCAGTTAACCCCTTCCTTCTTGCTCCCGTAAAAATGATGGGGTGAAGTTTCGTCCTCTATTTCTCGCGCCCGTGATATTTCCGGGCTGAAGTGTTCAAAAGTAATGCGCGAAAAATAATAAAACAATCTATTTCTTATGCCCGGAATCATGTTTTATTTCTCAATATGTACACCAGATAACTGCACTAGTCTATTTGCAACATTTTTAGAGATAGTTAATGTTTTTAGAGATAGTAACTCGGTACTATTGTCCTGATTGTGATGTTGCGCATGCTTTGAAATTTATAACACAGGAAAAAATTACTAGTATTTATTTAAATTATGCGTAAATGCAATAAAATTCTCTTTGAATGTTTCAATCACATATTTTTTATTTTCTATCTTTGTTGGAAAACAAACATTCAGTCATAATAACCCTGAATGTTGGCTTTCCCGTTTTTTTATTTATTTTTTAATTTCAAGCTAAAAATTAACTTAAAAATTAAAAATGAATGCAAATATTGTATATACACTCAGTTTTATATAATTTTCTTGAATAAAAAAAAATAGGCACTTTTATGACCATTTTCTTTAAAATTATCCGAGCGTTAAGGGGTTAATGACCTGTTTCAAGTACTTAAAGATTTATTTGTAATATTAGCGGAACATTTAGAGAAATTATTATAGCGTCGAGCATGCCAAATAGGCAAGAAGTTTACCTTAATTGTTTTTATTATTGGCAATATTTAATGTCTTACAAAAACATTTGAACAGAAATCGGCAAAAGTTTTGAGGGAACTATGGTTACCTTAAAACTTTTGATGATTTTTGGTCGTCAAAAATTTGTTTGGCGGATCTTTTTTTACAAAATAAGACTTCTGAAATGATTGTGGTACCAACATCTTGAAGAACACGTGGAGAATTCTTTCTCAGTAATGCTTTTGAGAATATTTAAATAACTGAGAATTTTGGCAGTTTTCTTTTTTTCAATTGTCGCCAAATTTTTAGGCCATAAAAATCCTGCGGTGAAAATGTGCTTTGGGACCCTGCTTGGCGCATTTTCAAAAAGTCACTAACTGGAGCGTATTTGCGTAGTGTCTCTCGGAGCTTTCAACTCCGCCAGAAGTAACGCTTGGCGCTTCAATCGCCCATTTGGCGAGAAAGGGACCCCAACCACAGATTAACTAATCTTCCTCTTGCTCTAATTTTACTTTTTAATGAAGCTTTCAACCTTTATCAAATACTCAATATATTTATTTTGCGGGTTATGTTACAGGTTAATGCAGCATTTAAAGTTAAATTTTATTTGGCGAGTTTTTTTTAATAAGAATTCTCATGTTATTCAGCAGCTGTTTTTTTTTTTCGTTTAGTTGGTGCATTTTTTAAAACTTTCAATGATATAATTTAATTTTTCAGCGTATTACTCTTCATTTTCCTAGAAGTTTTAGTCTTGTTTCAATCCTTACTTTGACTGATTTTAAAAAATCCATTAAAGAGACAATATAATTCATGGTATCGCCAAAAGCCAGATAGGTAGTTTCAATGCGGCTTTGCATAAATAAAGCAACAATAAATTAAACAAAATAAGCCCCGCAAAGATTAAAAAATGAAGCTGAAAAATGAATAGAATTACTTACTTTGAAAACGAAATAATTGCACATGAAAAGAATTGCCTTCACTCCAATCACAAAAACTCCTTTCTAATGTTATGTATTTGTAAAAATACCGTAAGGAATATACAGTATTAACTTTTCAATCATCATGTATATTTAAACGTTATCCGACATCAGCATCCATCAACTTGATGCATTTTAATTTTAACTCTTAAGATTGTTGCCATTCATAAATAATATTACACATAGTACAAAAAAATGAAGGAATATGCTGTGAATTATATGGTTTTAATTAAATTTTAAAAAATTTAGGGCAAATTTAAAAATTTTGCCTACGTCTTGCACATCATCAGTATGCGGACTAATTTTGTACCAATTTTTATAATAGTACGTTGCGTAAATTTTCCAGGAGAGCGTTTGACCCGAACCCATGACGTCATCAAACTTTGATTTTATATACATAGATTTGGCAAAAAAATTACATGCTCTGTAAGTTCGTAAAATGTTTCACTTTCTCTTGGTTATATGATCAAATTTCAGGTGTTAACAATGGCTAATTTGGGAAAAGCTAGGTATGATTCCATAGCAACAGTAAACAATCAATAGTAAAAAACTTAATGCATTTAAGAAAAAAACACAGCTAATATATTATTTTCTTTTAGAAAGGATACCAACTGCACGCTGTGCATCTCGTTCAGATGTGAAACGTACGATTGCAGTGCCACGTCCTTTCATTTCAGTGTAACGAATGTCACCTGCAATAAAAGAAATAAAAATTGATCAAATAGGCTTTAGGATAAAATATGATGAAATTTAAAAACAAATGCATTTAAAGCATGAATTGTCACGAAAATACAGCACTTAATAATTATTTAAAGGCTACAATGGAGCCACTTCATCTGTGAAAAAAGCTCACAGAAAAAAGCCGTGAGAGTTCTCTCTGACTTTCTTGTTGTGTGTTGAGCCTTTCGCACTGATGAAGAGGCTCTATTGTAGAATTGAAACAGTTATATGCTGTATTTTCATGATAACTTCTGCTTTATTTATATGTTGGGCTGTAACTTTAATCAAACTAAGTATTTTCTTTACAAAGCAGAAATCAATATGAGCTTGAATTCCCACAAAATGAGAAAAAAAGGTTTAAGTCATCTTGGAAACAGAACATTACAAACCCTTAGCTCTAAATTAGATAATAATACACTGCAACTTAGCCTTTAAAAATTTAATAAAATACTTGTTTAAGAGAAAAATCTCTCCTTACTACAGAAAATGAATTATGTTGTTCATTGAAAGATTTTAAATTACACTTATAAAATGATTAAAAACTTACCTATTTCACGAAACCTGTCACGAAGATTTTGCCAAGTGTAAGTCATTGGAAGCTAAAAGGAAAATACTTTAGAATTAAAAAGCAAACTTTAAGTTAAACTAAAGGCAGCTGCAGAAAAAGATAACAATCTAATATGTGAATTAAACCTAATATGTGAAAATACACTGCTCAAAAAATTAGCGCAGAACGATAGACAAATACGAACCAGAGCACTTAAATATTACAGATTTGACTTTTTTTTACAAAGCTCTTTATTTACCGTGGCTTTTTTTCAAGAGCATTTTTTGATTTTGCTGACTGTGTTGTAATAGCTTCTGTTACACATAAAAATGCCATTTTAAAAATTAATTATGTTTTATTAGATGCCATGCTAACCTAATAGTGGCACTTCAATTGCATAAAGCTTAAATTTTTGCTGCAGGACAAAACAGAAGAGCAGGTGCAGCATTTTTTTTTTCTGCAGAAAATTATAAATAAATTATTTGAGTTTGCAGATAGTTTAACATCTTATCCACACCTAGGGAGCAAGTAGTTTAATTTAACAAATTTAAGAGATATTAAGATATTAATTTAAAGATTAACAGGGATAACCACTGCAAAATAAATGCATTCACAGTTTGAAGAGTATTACAAGAAAAAAAAAGTAGACTTAAATCAATTTAGCAGAAAAGAAGAAAAATAAGGAAATTGAATTAATTGCTTTCCTTAACTTTTCTTTTATTTGATCTACCAATTCTTTTGAACAATGCCTATTAGTGTCATTTTAAAACAGTACCAACAAGTCTTAAGAATTATTATTAACCTAGCTGCCGTAAACTGTTAGCTTTGCTGCAAGTGGTTTTGATTAGAGAAATTTACTTAACTTCGTGATAAACTAGTTAATCACAACAAAATGACAAGTGATCTTACATTTTTTTTCACACAATAATTTATACATTCTATAACTTTATCAGTTATTTATGTCAATAAAAACATCTTTGATTTTCATTAATAATAAAAATATTTCAAACCAAAACTCGTAGCAAGTCAAACTTCTGATAAGTTTGAAAGTTTTTCTTTGGTCTCGCTAGAATTGAGTTTTGGAGAATCGACTGTATCAAGACACACTATTGTATTTTGCAGAGCGTTAAAAAAATAGAAATATTTCATATATAGCAACCTTGTCTTACATCGCGCCTCATGATATCATCTTTTCCTTTTTCCACCGGAAAAACTATATTTATATTTCTAAAAATGTTTCTTTTCATTAACATCACAGGAGAAAAGGAAGGTATATTTCTCAGAAAAAATGAACAATAAATGAAAGAACGAAACTGTTATATTTTCCATACATTTTGTTTCAGTTTAAACTGTGTTAAGATTCGTTTTCCACTATAATTTTTTTTTCACTCTAAAAAAAAGACTAATCTTCTTTCACTTTTCATTAAAAAAACTGTCCTAAGTATGATAATATAAGTTTTTTGTAGGTGAATATCATAAATTTGTTCATTAATTGAATCATCAGTTTTTATGGCAGCAGTTGCACCTAGTTATCGGACAAATCATGCTGCTTTATCGTCTCCCGGCAAGCACGATATAACGAGGGGTTACTGTACAGCATTGAAATACTGCTTTTCATACAGAAAGGGAACTTAAATAAAACTTACATTTCTCACAACAATAGTATCAGAGCTTCGACTATTGCGATATCCATCATCAGCTCTGTCAAATGACCTATCATAATCATTATATCCCAGTCCAGCAGCACCACCAACCGCACTGGCTCCCAGAGATAATCCTGCACCTCCAAGTCCGCCGCTAAGAGATGTTCCAAGTCCTCCACCAAGACCACCAGCTCCGAGTCCACCTGGAGTGTTAGACATGGTACCAAGTCCACCAGGAATCAAGCTTGGATTGCCAAGGCCAGCAGCTCCTGTACTTCCCAGACCTAAGCTTTGACCAACACCACCAACACCACCAAGTCCACCTGCATTAAGACTGGAGAAGTTCCTTTCTTGAATTCCCATACCAATACCAGCAAGCCCAGGAATGCCAGTAGCACTGGCACCAACAACACTTGATGTCATTTGATTTGGCATGAGCCCAAGACTGCCAGCTCCAACACCTCCAAGACCACCCACAGGTGCCAACCCACTGCTTGACATGTTGTTTACTCCAGAAGAATCTGAAATTAAAATATCTTGATGCCTTAACAAAGTCTACACATGCAGTGATCAATTTTGATAACTTTTAAAAAATGTTAACACTTAATTTTATTGATAAAAGCTTTACATATTCGGTGGCTAGGATATCTTATAGACATACTGAATGCTAATGCTGTTCCTACCAAAGAATGACTTTTTCAAAAATGAGAAGGATTAGACGTCGAGAACGACCACTCACTCGATTGGTTAGATGATGTCGCGAAAGGCCTAAAGCTAATGGCAATCAACCGATGGAGGGCCGTTGCAACTAAAAGGGTCAACTGGAGGAAAGTCAGTGAGTTGGCTATGACGTACAAAAGGCTGTTGTGCTTTTTATGATGATTAATAATTAATTTCACTTTTGTTAAAAAATTAAAGTTTGCATTAACATCACTTGCATTAGTTACCTGTTTGAAGACAGATAAAATAAAAGGGATATTTAGTTAGAAAATCTCAGTTTTCTCCTATCATGTCAACGGAAAGGGCATAATGACGGCTCATAGTACAATATCTGGAAATTTATGAAATAAGACATTGAAAGCAGTGTTTTGGGGACTGAACAAGTTCTAAAATTAATACTTAAAGGGTAACTTTCATGAAAACAACTACAGCATGCTAAACCGGTCAAAGGTATTTCTAGAGAAAACAATTCATTTCAGTCAAATAAGTAAAAAATAAAATAAATAACTAGTGAAAACAAAACAGTCGCTTTCTGTCTCACTGCTGCTTTAAAAAATCACCTTGCCAAAAAATTAGCAAAAGCTCATTCAAGGAGCTTGTGGCAGACTTGTTACAAAAATATCTGAAAAAATTCTTTTACTTAACAATCATTTAAGTTGATAATATTTTTCACAAAATTAAACTTACTTGATAAATGAAGAGGAAGACCATTAGCACCCAGTCCTTTGCCGACACTTTGAAGACCCTCTAAAAATACAAATGCATTAAGATAAAAAATTAGCATGTATAAAATACAAAGCATTAAAAATCAATATATTTACCTGGCAATCGCTTATCTTCACCATCATCTTTGTGCTTTTTATCCTTAAAAATAGAGAATATAAATATTTCGTTAAAGGGATTTTTAAAAGACATCAAACTAGTATAGTAAAGAAAAACCAAGAACAAATTACCATTCTAACACTCATTGTTCTGTTATAAAATTTCTGTCCATTAAACATGGCTATAATAATGTTAAAGAACTTTTATTCCAAGGTCAAAAAATCAAATATAATAAACATATTGAAGACGTATCCAAAGGAAATACAAATCCTCACTTTCCTCAAATATACTTGGAAAATAATAAAAATTTAATAAAGAGTGGGCAAAATATTTCACCATGAGTTGCTGCATTTGTTACGTAAACAACTAACTTATTACTTTTGCTTTAAAGTGCTATAGGTTTCCTCATTAACTTATTATTCCTCAACTTAATTTGTTGCAATTTCTGTTTAATTTCAAGCTTGTTGTACCAAACTTTTACATTTTTGCCCTATCAAAAAATGCCAAAAACTTGTTTTGTACTCTATAATCCTTAACTTTACTTCAGACAATTATACTAATTCATCAATAATTACAGCCATAACTTAGAATTATTATTAACAAAAATATGTGCTACAGACCTTAATGAAAACAATAGCAAAACCAATTTAAAATTACGAAAGCAAAAGGATACAAATGGCTTGAACAGCTTCAACAGGGTGTCCCATTTCAATAGTTCCATGACCTTTACTATTACCATCTTCATCACGTTTCAAATCTATCTTTACAACTCGTCCAGCTAATTTAAAAACTTCTTCTAATTTCTGTGTAGTAACCTTATAGTCTAACTGTAAGCAAGAGAACAATTTTATTGCAGACAGAAAAAATACCAAGATAAATACCACATGTCTTAATGTCATTATCAAAATTAAGAATTTAAAAATTATGTTCATAAGTTAAATCACATAAAACAAAAACAAATGTAAACAAACTGTCAACAAAATTTATCATTTCACATATACTTATAGCTGTCAATTCAATTAAAATAAATTTACATTATGAATTCTAAATTGTAATTGAGAAAAAGCTTTAAATCCTACATTAGCAACGAAGACTCGACATGTCAAAGGTCCTTTGATGCCCAATGCATCTAAGAACTGTGGACTTAAACCATAGGTTGTGTACTGGGGTGTGCTATTGTTTCCAAGATTTCCCATTCCTCCAAGTCCACCAAAATCATCACGATCTCTGTCCATGTTATTCATTCCTCCGCCCCCACCACCACGACTTCGACCTAATGGTTTACCGGTCTTGTCACGATCCACATCAAAATCCTGAAGAAATAAAAATTTAAAAATACTTTCACATGAAAATATACACCCCACAAAATATTTAAAAATCAACAAAATCCTCAGCATTTTAGGACATACATAAAGGTTAGAGCAAAAACTTCAAATAAAAATCAAAATGCCAGATAGGAACTGGACATATATTACCATTAAGTATTTAACTTAAAAATTAGCACTTATAAAGGGACTTACTTCTTTAACAACAAGTTGACGTGATTTGAATTCATATCTATGCAAAAGATCTACAGCTTTCTGCACAGATGATGCTTCTTTGAATTCAACAATTCTAAGAGGGAATAAAATTGAATCTTTTTTTAAATCAATAACAATTTTTGCAATTAATTATTCGTTGTTGGAAAAAAGTAATAATATAGATTCTTAGCAATTTTAAAGTTACAAAAATAATTTGGTCTCAATCAAAAGGATTAAAACATGAAAGTTCTTTTGGAAGCAGGGTGTTTTTTTTTTTTTTTTTTTTTTGAGATTATCTTTTCATCTGATTTTCTTTCTTTTTTTAAATCAAATCAGATTTTCTTTTATTTGAACAATATTTGTTTTACTGTATGAAAAATCTTCAGAGACTTAATAGTTTCCATTTATAAATATCATTAAATTTGAAATTGATATTTCAACAACATACAAAACCATAATATTTCAAATACTACTTCACCAAAAGGGTTTCATAATATGGTGTAAAACTTATTTTATGTAATTTAAATACAATTCAATACAAAAACCATAGTAGTACACTAAAAATACAAAATAGCAGATGAAGGTTAAATGAGTGTCATAAGAAAAAAATTTATTTATTGTACAGATGCACAAGACTTAAACGAAAAAGCAAACTCCTCAAACATTAATAGAAGCTGATTCTCTACAATTGCTATTATCCATTAG
Source organism: Uloborus plumipes (assembly GCA_038373865.1). Classification (NCBI taxonomy): domain Eukaryota; kingdom Metazoa; phylum Arthropoda; class Arachnida; order Araneae; family Uloboridae; genus Uloborus; species Uloborus plumipes. The sequence goes on along the minus strand of JAXGGA010010497.1, from coordinate 27,985 downwards.
TTGCCTGATATATTTTTATACCCTTTAGCAATTACATAAATAGCATATGATTTAGCAGTTCAGTTCTGCTGAGGCAAATAAAGAAAAAGTTATGCACCAATAATGTTTAACTTTTGCATCCTAATTTCTTGCTCTGAAACAAGGCAAAAGTCTAAACAGAATATATACTTTTAAGCATAAAAATATTTTCATTAATTTATTTTAATAAATAATATTTTTTTAAACACATAAAAAAATATCTTACCCGCAACCTCTGAATTTTCCATTTTCATCTTCAAAAAGTTCAACATAGGATACATCACCAACTAAAAAAAACAATTAATTTTAAGTTTTAAATGCAAGAAAATTCCAAGTAATAAACCATATTTTACAGCAGATCTAACTCTTATTTGCTCAGAATAAATAACAGCATTTTTTAAAATGTAATACCAGATCACTTACAGCTTTGCTCTTGATTTTTAACATGTTTCATAACTAGTTTTTAAAGTTTAGCTAACAGCATCAGGGGTCCCGCTGGGTGCTCACAAAGCTGGGTCCCAAGGATCCATTGTTTTTGAAAAAGTAGGTCCAAAAGTAAGACGCGCTAAGTTTCAAATATCAGGTCCTTTTCTTGAAATCTGCATATTTTATGTGCTATAGCGCGTCAACAGAACCCGAGCATGAAAGAAAGCTCATCCATACCCCTGCTCTTCATTAACATTTATTCCTCGACATTTCTAGCAGTCTTTTCTAAGGCAAGAAACGTTTCTTTCAATACACTTTCAGATTTTGTTATCTCTACAGAGACATATTTAGTTTTGGAGACATGTGGCAAAACATTTTTGGGGGCACAATATCTATGACATAACTATGTAAAATGTTTAGAAGATGCATTTTTGTCATGGCTCTTACAATGGTGGAGGGCAATTGCGACATCCACCATTAAACATCTAATCTTTGTCATCTACGTAAATTAAAATTTTAACTAATTAGTAAAATATTGTTAACTTTGTTTTTATGACAGAATCTTTCCCGAGACACCTTAAATAGAAAACATGCAAGAGTAATCCCTTGCTTAACACCATTAACGATCTCAAAAAGAAAGGTCAATTATTTATGTGTACAGTAAAACCTCTCTAATACGGACAGCTACGGGAACCTAAATATTGTACGGTTTAAAGGGGTGTCCGCTTAAGGGAGGGACAAGAAAAGTGAATACAAAATTAGTTTCTAAATAATTTAATAATTACACAGCAATTAATTACACATATTAAAAGAGAACTTATTCCCTGATCAAAATCTATATCTCTAGGGAGAAGATCAAATCTATATCTTTGTAATTACCAAAAAATAATGCAATGGAATAAGCTTTAGTTCCATCAGGATAAAAAGTAATAAAATTAATTTAAAATAGGCTCAGAAAGTACATAAACATACCTATGTTTGTTTTGCAAAAAAAGATGTTATTGATGTTTGTTTGGAGTAGTTTTTGATCATCATATCTTCATGATACATTTTAAGTTCTTGAGTTAATTTTACTCCCATTTCCTCATTTCTTGCTGCGTAAAAATGTTTTAGTTCATCGATGTATGTTTGAGCATCACGCAAGTTTTTAATCTTCCAGTGCCTTCAGAAGTTGCTTCCACTATCTGGGGATCGTCTTCTTCTCCTTCACTTTCGGTTTCCTTGTGTTTTAGGCTTTCAACTATCTCCTCCATTTCCAAGGAATTTATTTCACATTCAACATCTGCATCAATGTCTGCAAATTCATCTCCATTAAAAGCGTTTTCCCCGCTGAGGCGTATTAATTTTGTTAATTCGTTAATGGATTCTTTGTCATTTACTGTATCTTCTTCAGCAACAGGGAGGTCTTTTTTGAACCCAGCTTTTAGAAAACAGTTAATTGTTGTTGCCTTCACTTTTTTCCAGGCTGCATTTATCCATGAAGATGCTTGTAACACATCGATTTTTACTGAGCTTGCACTACATTTTCCTCCATCTAAAGCTGAAACGATGTGTTTTAAAATTAGATGTCGATAAAAAACTTTGAAGTTCTTAATGACTCCTTGATCTAATGGTTGGCAGACGGAAGTAACATTTGGAGGGAAAAACACAATCTCTACATTAGTCAGTGTCATATCTGGATGGGAGGATGCATTATCCAGAAAAGAAGAACTTTGCGCTTCTGACGTCTCATTTTTTTATCTAATTCCATTAGCCAATCTGTCATTAAATCTAGTTTCATCCAGGCTTTTTTTGTTGGCTTTCCATTGAATGTCAAGTTTTTGTGGATTCATACCTTTAAAACACCTTGGCTTCGCCGCTTTCCCTATAATTAAAGGTTGTTCTTTTACACCGTCCATACTAGAGCACAGTAAGACCGTCAAACGTTCTTTAGACATTTTTCCACCATGACACTTCTCACCTTTGAAGCACATAGTTTTTTCGGGTAGTGCACGGTAAAAGAGCCCTGTTTCATCAGCATTTAAAATGTTTTCAGGCTCATAATGTTTAATTATGGATGACAGCTTTTCCATCCATTCTTCCACTGTTTCTTGATTTACTGTAGCAGACTCCCCACTTATTGCATGAAACGAAATTAAATGTCTTTTTCGGAATCTTTCCAGCCACCCATTTGAAGCTTTAAAGTCAGTCGCTCCTAAACGTTGCGCAGCTTCCAGTGCTTTTGTCTGCAGCATTGGTCCTGAAACGGGAACTTGATTGCTTCGCACTTGGCAAAACCATTCCAAGACGCATTTGTCAATTTGATGTCCAACCCCCTTTTCAGAAGACATCCTATATTGGTTGCTGTTTCCATTTTCACACCATATTTTCATTAATTTCTCCTTATTTTTGATGATGTCTGCGGCTTGTGTTTTTCCAATTTTGAAATTCTCGGCTAATTTTCTTACACTGCATTTTTCATTTTTGTGGTATTCCAGCACTTCGATTTTTTCCTTCAAAGCCAAAGCTTTGCGAGGCATTTTTTCTGCGTGAGCACGAATA
>JAXGGA010010497.1:0-20000 GCA_038373865.1 Uloborus plumipes | reverse complement strand
AAACTCTTTTACTTTTTCGGAGCAATGCTCATTTTTATAATGTAAAAATCAACTTTAAAGTTTACCGGTGATATTTTCCCGGATGTTAGGTCATAATTAAATGTTTTACTAGTTAAATTGATCGTTGGTCATCGCTTCAAAACTTCGTTGATGTTTATGGGAAAATAAAGATAAGTTTTGTTTTTTAAAATGAACTTAGTCATCCTTTCGTATCATTAACTCTGCTGTTAATTATAAGAAATGGGTTTATCCCATTATTACGAATCTGATTTCGAGAGACGACCGATCGAATTTCAAGAGCCGACCGATAAACACTTCCTGCGATCGGAGGAATAATGTGTGACCGATCACGCAAAGTAACAGATGACTTAAGCTATGCGAACGGTTGTTTAGTAAGAATAAAATTGATATTGAAACGAAATACGTGATCTGCAATTGTACTTCAAACAATATGTAGTTATTTATTGCGACGTATCGACGCAATCGGTCTTTTCGTATAGTGGAGCATTATTGTAATTCAATCAGAACTTAAGTTATTCACATGAAGTTCGTGACTCTTGGCGACAAATGTTCATATAATAGAGCTCGGACGACATGGCTAGCACTGCTGCAATTTGACAAACAAAAAATTTGATTTAAACAAAAAAAGAAATTTTAGTTAATTACCTCTTGAGAGAGAATCCGAAATGCAAAAAAATCCCATTCCAATGGCGGATGCAAAGAGATCGCGATTTTCAGAATAAACGCATTAAGCAAACAGAAAAGAAAAAAAAACAGCATATAAAAGTAAAATTGTTATAATTTACATTTTAAAGCTCCATGATAGACTTATTAATAGCAATCAACGTAATGGACGAAAAATTTAAATTAAATGATTTCAATTTTATTTTTTTGATTCTCATAGGAAACACTGTATTTCGCTTGAAAATTTAAAATTTTCAATTTTAACAGATATAAAAATACATTTTACTTATTTTCTCTTATCAAAGCAAACAAACATCAAGAATCAGAAAAATTCGATTCTGAAACCTGATGCAAAGAGATGATTGCATCATTTAAAATGAAGGCATCAAAAGTATAAACACAGCAAATAAAGCAATGTATTAACTCAAAACAATTTTAGAATGTCATTTTCACAGGCCTAGATGATGTAAATCATAAATAATAATTGACATAATTGTCGAAAATCTGGATTAAGGGAAAAAAAATTTCGTATGTGGGAAGATAACAGCATAGCGAAAAATACTGGATTTCCGGTTTTAACACACGAAAATATGCCAGAATTGAGGAATTAAGACCCAAATACAATTGCCCCTTGGGTTAGTGGTAGAAAAAGAAAAAAATGTATTAACATGAGTAGGGGTGATTGTTTTCCGGTATTTTCATGATCGATGCGTTCGCCATTTCCCCACGAGGAGCTACCACAAGATGAATGGTCAGCCGAATGAGGAGAATCGAGATCCTACCGTTGAGTTGTTGCGATCCGTCCGTTGAACGGGTAGCATCTGCGCACGCGCAAATGTATGGGTCGAATCCGGAATGCGGGCCCGGCGGTCGGTTCTTTAACCACTGCGTATGCGTATAAATATTTTTTTGAGGTGCCAACCTTCTTAGAAATGTCGTGAAACTGACTGGTGTTACACACTTATCTTATCCATTTCCTCCATTATTTCATAAAATGTTTTACTAATTTTTTGTTTTCAAATTTGATTTGCAATATTGACTATATGTTCTAACAGTAATGAGTTAAAATTAATTAAAGAACAGTAACATTAATTTTTGTTTGAAATTATCTAGATCTTTATATAACCAGCTTCAGCTATACTAAAAAGTTTTAGTTTCAAATTACACTACTACTTTTATTAGTGTATTGAAGAGGGGAAGGAGGGAGTATGATTTCACATCAATGTGCAAAAAAGGTAGAGAAGGAAAAGTTGAGAATCCCTGATTTGCTTTATGACGGTCCTTTTTCTAAACAACTAAACTCTCATAATGAACTGAAATAGGGTTGAAAATTGAAAGAAAATATAAATGATAAAAGAACATTAAGAACAACCAAAATATTAGTTTAACGAACAAACATATATTTTTTTATACTATGTTAAGCTGTACCCTTTTCTCGAAATAGATCCTTAATTGTCGTCCATTTGCAATCGTATGGTATGTTTGCAACATAAATGCGTCTATTTGTAGGAGCTCTCGTGCGTCTTCCTCTGGGTGAGCGATCTCTGTTTCCCTTAGATTGTCGAGAATTTCTATTTGTACTGGAGTCTCTACTTCTATTATTTTTTGCATTTTTCTCTAGAGGTGACCTAGATCTAGACCTAAAAAAAGTTAAAAAATATGATTAAAAATCCAAAGAATAAAAATAAAACTTGAGAAAAGTGTAATAATAATAATACTTAATGAACTGAAAAAAAAAAGTCCAAAATACAGTGGGGAAGTCTGAGGTGGAAAAACGGACAAAGCAGGCACTGCTTAGAGGATGTTTATTTTGTTGTTTAAAAGTAAGAAAGTAAGCTAAGTATTTTTTAAAAAGTTTCTTACAAAGCACAATACTGTGTTAGATTGCAATGTTATCAGCTGATTGCAGGGTTGGCAAGGTTTTGGACAGAACGGTAAAAACCACGGTTTAAACCATGGTTTAAACCGTCCTGTCCAAAACCCATGTGTCCAAAACTGTCCGAAACTGTCCAAAACTACATTTTTAGTACAATTTTATATTTTGAACAAATATCAAAAGCACTAAATTATACTTGAAGTTAAGACTTAATTTATTTAATGTAAACATTTAAATATGTACATAAAAACATATATAAGATTTTCAGCCTCCCCCCCCCTTCTGTTTTTTTTTTTTTGGAATGGATATTTTTGCTTGCATAAACTGAACTTCATCAACTTGATGGAATTTCTAAAATTGTTTTTAAAATTCCTTAGGTTATTGTACTTACAAATACTACAAGTAAATGACAAAAGTGATATTTTTCATAATCAGACACTAAATCATTATTGATCCTAGGAAAATGTTGATAAGTTTTCTAAATATTTGCAAGCTGGGATGTTTTTTTTTTCTTGAGGAAGTATATACACATATGAAGGGCTCGGGTGTAAAAAATGGTAACTAGCATTTCAAAAAATCAAAATTTTTTTCTTTTAAATATGGATTTATTGCTTCGAGACATTACTGTAGCAAGTTTTTTCTGTTTAAAAAATGAAGTCAGTACATTGATTAAGTGCTGTGTGTCTTGGGTATATTTAAATACATTTTTACAAGTGATTTTTGTTTCTTTACTTTAAAACAATACGTCTTTTCGAGTTTGTCAGATACCACTATTTACACCCGAGCCCTTCATATAATATATTGTTAGAAACAAAATACACAGTATTAAAAACAAAAATCAAAAGTAGAAAAATTTTCTTGAGTAGTGAAAAACATTTTATCATCAGTTTATTATTCTTCAATCTAAGGTTAAAAAATTATTTGAACATCACTGAAAACGTTATTGTAAAGAAACCACAAAAGACTTCAGTTTTACACATTTTGAGTTAAATGGAGCTGAAATTATCTGCTTCAAGAGTTTTTTTGACAGTACTACCAATTCCTATTTTATGAAATTTTTATGCAGTGGAGTTATGAGTAAATTGTTCATTTTTTTAAACGTATATTAAAATTACTAATATAATTAAATATTGTCAAATTTTAATTAATTACAACTAATTAACACTAAGAAACTAGGATGTATGCATTAGGGTGGGTCGGGGTAATTTGGGTATAAAAATGATCTACTTTGAGCTTTCCAGTCCTGTAAAAAAAATTTATATTTATATTTTTTTCTTTTTCTTGTTTCATCTTAGCATTGTGACTTTCTAGAATAGTTTTTCACAAATTTCAAGTTAATAGATGCATTTGTATATTAATGGCTAATTAAGTTTTACTATACCTAAATTACCCCGTGGACGGGGGAATTTGGGTATAGTAATGGTTAGAGAGCAAAACCTGGTTTTTAACAACTACCCTACTTAATTTTTTCAAACTTATGTTGAATGTAGGTATATAATATAAACAATGAGATCGTATAAATACTAATTTTTATGAGTATTAAGACAAATTCTAGGTTACAAATAAAAAAATTCTAGGTTACAAATAAAACAAATTCTAGGTTATATTCAAAAAATTGCCCAAAATGACTAATCAATTATGGAATGGGCAGTAGTTTTTTGTGAGAGAACATTCAAGCAAATTTAAAAAATCTTCCATTATAGTCTGGAACAGGAAATGTATCTGAAATCTGTTTCAACTTAACACATTCAACATCATCCTCGTCAGGGAAAATGTAACGTTGACCGTCACCTTCACATTTCCTTAAAATTTAACGCTATAACTTTCAGGGTACTTGGCAATTATTTGCCCCCTGAATTCTTTTTGAGTTTTCCCACATTCACGCTGATAGTTTACTGAAACCTATGATCCAACATGGCTTGTAGAAGGCTGGGAAAGGTTATCTTCACTTTTACTTTTGTTTTCTCGAACTGACTCATCTTGATAGTTTTTATAGATTTTTTTCTTTATTTTAACAGGTTTTTCTGAAAGTTCTTTAAATCATATAGCTTTAGGCACAATAGTGGGCTACTTTTTTCCCTTTTTTAGTCCGTTAAAATAATCATTTGTCCTTCTGATTAGTAAATGAACGGTATACCCAAATTACCCCGTGTTTTTAAATCATTAATTACATGAAAACTAATAGTGATAAATTTTTCAATTTAATGACAAATTAGAGTATACATATGTAATGTATACATACCTGAATTTGAAAAACATAGTCACATGTTCATTCGCAACACTATTTGGAAGGAGTTGGTTCTCATTACGCTGCCATGTTTAAAAAGTTTAATTTATTTTTTATCAATTTCAATAAAAGTGTTAGAAACATTTTTTCAGCATATTCTCATAGGTATGGAGGATGTTTATGACAGTGAATTTTTGTAGGTATCTCAAATGATTATTTTTCATTTTATTCAATAAAATGTAATTTATACCCAAATTCCCCCGATTACCCAAATTACCCCGACCCACCCTATCAATATTACAGCTAATAGAAATTATTCAGCTTAAAACCCTTTTGCCATGCTTTAGATAATTTAAGACACTTTTGGACAGTTTAAGACACTTTTGGACAGTTTTAGACAGTAAAACCCACCTGTCCTGTCCAAAACCAGTTTTGGACGTCCAAAACCCCAACCCTGGCTGATTGTTTTCTCTGCATCATTTTAGTTCCCCTGGAAATAGGAGGACAGAAAGATGATATCAATTTATAAAAATTGCTTCCTTCTTTAGTAATTGTTACGAATTTAATTGAGTATGCTTCCCAGCCACAACAGGCTTGGAAGGCCAAATCTGGTTAGCCTGTAATCTCAGGTTTAAACTCTTGGGTCAAAAAGCTGCCACAACCTTGAAAATCATTCATTATCAAGAAAAATTATAGTTAAATAAAAAAAGGGGAAAAAATGACAATAGCAAGTTAAGCAGTAGGATTTTTTTTCACTCTTAATTGGACACATTCCAATTTCTTTTTTGATGCATTTGTCCTTAAAACGTTTTCTTTTGTCATTTAAGAATTGGTTCTCAGTCCAACGACCCCATCGAAAATAACTAACAATAGCAATTGCAATTGGAAAAATAAATGAGAAACACAAAATATTACTAGTACAATAACCAGTTCATTGCACTTGTGACATTTTACAAATGTCTTACATAAAAAATTTAGAAATCAAAGAGTGAACATAAAAATTATCAACATTTTGCAACTTCTAACCTTTTGTAACAAAAATTTCTAAAAGAGAACCATGAAAATATTTGGTTGGAATTAGCATTCCGAACTGAACTATCATTTCTACTTTTGCCATTTTTGCCGGGTATACTTAATACTCAAAATTCTACAATATCACTCTTGGTTGAATAAGTTCACTTTTAAACAATTATAAGATGTTTAAAAAATATTATTCAGGTACATTTATTTCTTGTCACACTGAACTTACCGCCTATCTCTCGGATCTTTTTCCATTGAGTCTTGCCACTTGTCGTTGTCCATATTTTTCTCGGATTTTATTTGAACCCCAGTTTCTATAGTTCGCTAAATGTAGGTTAGAAATAATAAATAATTATATTTTATAGTCACTTCAGATGAAAATAATAATTTGTAATAAATACCGGCTTACTTACGAAAAAAATTTCATTCAAAACCCTGCTGACTACAAAAATTTCTTCGCGTTTTTGGATTAGGAAATTCGTATTTCACTTCAGATCAATTTCTCTAAAAATATCTCCGCAAACCAAAAAATTACTTACATAATACAAGGTACTCATGAATCTAAACAGAAAAAAAGATAGTGAGCTTTTCTTCGTAATTCAAATTCAATTTCCTACTTTTTTCGTTCAAATATGCTGGTCTTGTGCATAAAAAAAAAAAAACATGCATTGGAATCGTAAAGAACCAATAGTAACTGTAACTGAAATTTGTTGTTTTCGGTTACTTTACTTCCACTGATCCACTGGATCTACTGATCGAGTGTGTTTGGATAGTTTTGATGCCTCTAAATTCAATTTGAACTGAAGGATATAAACACAATTTCAGTTTTGCATGAAAGCTGAAAGCTTGTTTTTTTCGTTAACAGAGAAAATAATTGTTATATTTGTTCCTATAAAAGGTCCTATATGAACTACAAATTTGTTTGTGACAACTGTTGGTTTGTATACTAATGCTCCAAATGGACGAATCAATGGATCAAGCCTGTTATAAATGTAATTTTTAAATAATGAATTTTTCTGCTCTCTAATTAAAAATACTGAAACCTTACCTCCCTTTATCTCTATTTATACATTTACTTGTCTTCTCAAAACGGACACTTAAATTTGTTTCTTTTCGACACCATTAAAAGGTTGAGCGTAGGTTGAAAACACATGCAAAAACTATAAATTCCCCGAATCTTTGAATTGCAATTTTCTAATATTTTGTGACAGATGATTGAATATAGTAAACTGAAATCCTGTGCTATGTTAGCATTTTATTAATGTAGATTCTGTAGGTAATCTGTTTTGTAACTTTGGCTCCCTCAGATTGAAAATAAGCATGTGAGACCATGTGTGAATTGTGTTACTGATTTCTTAAAACCATTTTTTTTGGAAAAAGTGGCCAATAAGCTAAAAGGGTCTACACTGCCAAGTACCCTTTGAAGTACCTTGGTCCTTATGATACCAAGACTTTTTGTTACAAAATTGCTAATTAATATTATAATTCAATATTAAGACACAGCAGTGTGTCAGCGAAGTTCGGACATAAAAAACAAACCCGACCTGACTACATTTCCTAGTGTATCTTACAGGAACAATTTTGCGCTACTTTTTACCGCTCCGTTACTCAACAACTATTAGGTCTGCACGCTTGCCGTGTGTCTTAATGTCTAATTGAATGCCACGGAACACCCTTAATCACAAATTTTATGAATATACTTCTTATAGTTTGAAGTTGGGTCAATCCATATCACTTCAACCCAGTCATGACACCCATAGTCTCGGATTTTGCTGAAACTTGGCATAATTGTTCCCTTTATAGAGTTGAGAAAGAATGCAAATTTTTTTTGCTCTATCTCAAATGGTTTAGATTTTATGGAGTGTCAAAGTTTTTGAAATTTCACGATTTTTGCCGATGGCGCGCAGGAAAACCAATTCGCGTTTATGCAGAAAAAAAATCATAACTTCCGTATTTACCAACCAATATTGATGATTTTTTTTTTCAATGTACCTGATTATGCAAGAGTTATAGAAAAAATATCATTTTCTAAGTAAGTATCTATAAAAAAATATGAAAAATTCCTGAAGTACAATTTAGTGTGTTATTTTAACCAAGTACAGAGTTTTACTTAAAATGAGATATCTCCAAGAGGGTAGTAAATAATCCCCCCATTTTTTTTATATTTCTGATCTAAAAGATGCATTTTATCACATAAAAAAATAACTTTGGTGGTTTTTACACTCCTACATTTAAATTTAGGGCATAAAACTTTTTTTTAAGATAGTAATATGAAAAAAAAAAAAAAAAACTTGAAGGGTAAAAATATAACTAATATTAAGCAGTATAGTCCAGAACACACCCTTATCTTGAATCCCCCTCCATATATATCATAAAATGTTAAAAATTACAATAAAAAATTTTAATTACAAAATTAGATGTAATTATAACTTATTCAATAAACACATCTTTGAAATGAAAATCCTTGAAAACCCACCTCAAGGAACATACATAATATTAAAATATCTATTAATTGTACATACATGAACTAGTAATTTCAAAAATTAAGCTAGCAGTAAATAATCCCTTCATTTCTTTTTATTTTTTATAAGTGATCTAATGTATTTTAGAGCATAAAAAGAGATCATATTTGTAGTTTTACACTTCAGTCATTAATTGTCTTTACTTTTAAGACATTGTTTAAACTAACTTATTCTCTAGAAATTTTCAAACCCAAAATGAGAATTAGAAAAAAGAAAGAAAATAACAGTGATATAATAGGATTTAAGACACTGTCCCTCACACACACACACACACACTCATCATCCCCCACTATTCATCAAGTCATAAATAAGAGCTCCCCTCCTCCTGCACTTCTCAGTGCTGAATTAAAATAAGCAAAGTAACTAAAATCCCTTTGAGAGGCTGTTAGCTCATTTATGAAACAGGTGTGAAGCCTTTTTTGAAACAGAACACATTGCCTTGACTTGTTTATATATGTGTGGTTTGAGATTCTGCAGTTGCATATGGCTCTGATGCTTGGGGGTTCTCCCATTTCCCACCCATGAAACTTTGGTAAAAACAGAAGAGCACTGCCTTAACCAGTCATTCAGTCAACTGTTGCTGGAGTAACACATATGATTGAGTTTTGAATTCATGTTCTGATTCTGATTTCCTATTAGTGTATGCTTTAGTTGTAATTATATATGTGAATATTTTTTGTTCTAATATTGTTATTTAAAAAAAATGCAGAAGTGCAGTGTTGGAGAAGTTACTCAGAGTGATTGTCATTTGTTTAGTTTTGTCAAGAAAAAGGACACAAAGAGTATTACTAATCTCTCTGAAACTGAGTTAACTCTATTGAAATTAAGAATAGATACAAGCAACGAGTTAAAAACTATTTGTCTTCATCATCAATGTGTATATTCGCAAAAGTATGAATTTTTACAAAAGTATTGTTGTGATCCTTTTCGAATACACAAGAGTTCCATTCAGAAAGGACTTCGTGTTGTATCTTTAAAGCAAAGTAGATTAATTTCAGCAAAGGGTTATCAAGTGAAACCAGGACAGAAACTTTGTGCAAACTGCAGGAACAAGTTTTCTCAACTGAATGATGATATTGAGGAAAACAGAGAAAGCAGAAATTCCACCGAAGAAGAAGATGAAGGATTGAATCCTAATGAATTAAAAAATGTACAAAAAAAAGATCAATTGAAGAACTGAATTCTTCTTTGCACGATATTGGATGCTCCCCAATAAAATTACATGCACTTGGTGAACATAGCAAATCATCTTACGGCAAAAAAAAAGCTACAGAGAGTGCACGAAACTGTAAAAGAAAAAATTGAAAATGTTCTTGAAGTTAATTTGCCAGAAGAAAAAGAAAAAAAGATGCTACGCAAAAATCGAAAGATCTGGACAAACTAATTAACATTATTAAGGGTGAGTTAAGTGATGCTCCAAAAAATAAACAAATTCAAATGCTGACAATTCCAGCTGCATTGATGTGGTCAAAAAGAAAAATAATAGAAACGTTCAATGCTTCTGATTACGCAGTTCGCAAAGCACAAAAACTATTTAAAGATAAGGGGTTTTTAGCAGAACCAGAGCCAAGACATGGGAAAATGTTAAGTCCTGAAACTATAGAGTTAGTAGAACAGTTTTACCAGAGTGACGAACATTCTAGAATTCTGCCGGGAATGAAAGATGTTGTAAGCATAAGAAAAAACGTTTACGAAAGAAAGCGTTTAATTTTGTGTAACCTCAGGGAGCTGTATTTAAAATTTAAGTTAAAGTACCCAAATATGAAGATAGGTTTATCCAAGTTTTGTTCTTTAAGACCAAAGTGGTGTGTTTTGGCTGGTGCTAGTGGCACACACTTAGTGTGCGTCTGCACAATTCACCAAAATGTAATTTTACTAATTAAGGGGGCAGGAATTGTAGAAGATTATAAAAAACTTGTGTCCTTCGTTGTTTGCCAGGACACAAAAAGGGAATGCATGCTTCGACATTGTGATGAGTGCCCGCCAAAAAGCGACCTAATCCAGTTTTTAGAATCAAAATTCGAAAATTATGAAAATGAAGACCTTATTGAGTATAGTCAGTAGATTTCCACGGATCGTACAGAAATGATAAGATGTTCAAGCTCAGTTACTGAATTTACTGATTTATTAGTTACAAAATTGAACAAATTAATTCCACATGCATTCATAGCCAAATCAAAAGCTTCATTTTTTAAAAATTTGAAAGAAGAAGTTTCATTACATACTGCTGTAATATCAATGGATTTTAGTGAAAATTATGGTTTCACAATACAAGACGAAGCTCAAGGTTACCACTGGACCTCACAGTCTTGTACCATTCATCCTGTCATGATCCATTATAACAATCCAAGCAATGAAAAAATTACTTCCTCACTTTGCAGAATATCAGATGATCTAAAACATGATGTAGCTATGGTCCATAAAATTCAAGAAATAGTAACAATATTTATTAAAACGAAATATCCCCAAATCACAAATGTTCACTACTTCAGTGATGGATGTGCTGGGCAGTATAAAAATAAGTGCAACTTCGTGAATTTGTGCATGCATGAAAAAGATTTCCAACTTCAAGCTCAGTGGTCATTCCACGCAACTAGTCATGGAAAAACAGAATGTGACGGAATAGGGGGTACTGTTAAATGTGGAGCAAGAAAACATAGTTATCAACGAGAGCTAGGCAAAGAAATATTGACAACAAATGAGCTTTTTGAGTTTTGCAAATCTAGCTTTAAAAGCATTCACTTCCAATTGATTTCTAAACAGGAAGTTGATTTAACTCGACAGACTTTAGAGAATCGATTTAAATTAGTTGAAACTCTTCCTGGAATAAGAATGTTCCACAATTTTCAACCAATAGATGATTTAGGAAACATTGAAGCCAGAAAAATAAGTACTGATGAAAAACCAGCTCTCACTTTCAATTTGTACAACAAACAGCAAATTTCAATTGTGAAAATAGAACAATTATTTTCTGGATGCTTCATTGCAAGTATGTATGATAATTTGTGGTATTTTGGCATGGTGAATGAGGTAAATGAAGCAGAAAAAGATGTCACTGTAAGTTTTATGCATCCTCATGGACCTTCACCATCTTTTTTCTGGCCCGAGAGGGAGGATATTTGTGCAATCCCTATCCCTCATGTCCTAGCAGTTGTGGAGCCCCCTAAAACAACAACTGGAAGAACTTACCACTTTTCTCGAGACTGCATGAAAAATATAAATTCAGTTTTTCAAAATACTTTTTCTTCTGTCTACAACTAGAACTGTATCTAACATTATGTATTGGTAAGTTTTTAACATTTACTATTTTCATTACAAAGAACGTTATCATGGGATGTGCATAATTGCATCTAATTTTGTAATTTAAAATTTTTATTGTAATTTTTACTATTTATATCATGTGTATTCAAGATAAGGGTGTGTTCTGGACTATACTGCATAATATTAGTCAGATTTTTACCCTTCAAGAGCAAGGCTGGTGCTAAAGGTTTTTTTGTTTTTTTCATATTACTATTTTAAAAAAAATGTTTTATACCCTAAATTTAAATGTAGGAGTGTAAAAACCACCAAAGTTATTTTTTTATGTGATAAAATGCATCTTTTAGATCAGAAATATAAAAAAAATGGGGGGATTATTTACTACCCTCTTGGAGATATCTCATTTTAAGTAAAACTCTGTACTTGGTTAAAATAACACACTAAATTGTACTTCAGGAATTTTTCATATTTTTTTATAGATACTTACTTAGAAAATTATATTTTTTCTATAACTCTTGCATAATCAGGTACATTGAAAAAAAAAATCATCAATATTGGTTGGTAAATACGGAAGTTATGATTTTTTTTCTGCATAAACGCGAATTGGTTTTCCTGCGCGCCATCGGCAAAAATCGTGAAATTTCAAAAACTTTGACACTCCATAAAATCTAAACCATTTGAGATAGAGCAAAAAAATTTAGCATTCTTTCTCAACTCTATAAAAGGAACAATTATGCCAAGTTTCAGCAAAATCCGAGACTATGGGTGTCAAAATCTCATTTTTTGGGTTGATTTGACGTGGAATGACCCAGAGTGCAATTATGCGTTGGTTCTTTCATATTCGCTTTCTTTCTTGGTTTCATGGGGTTAGTTCATTTCTAATTGATGGAGTGGACTTTTTTGAATGAAATTTAGTGATCATTAAAGCTTGCCTAGGTTAGGAAACCGATATGATATGAACAAACAAAATGTTTTAAAAATAAATTAATGAACATTTTACTAACTGTCACAACTATATAGCTAACGGAACAATTATAGAACTTGGAGCTCATTAGATTTGAACTCTTTAATCGGAGACACCGACTGCTTCAAACTGCCGAAACATGTTTCTACCGAACTTTGCTCTTTTCTTTTGTTGGGATTGTTTCTTAATTATTTCTTTCAATTTGAATATAAAAAGTGATTTTGGATCAATAGTGCATGTTAAAGGAAACAAAATTATTGTATTTGATTTTTTATTATAAAAAATATATAAACCTTTTAATAAAGGCAATTTTATCTGTTAACATTTACAATTAAGGTGAAATTTAAAACATTGAAATTAGCAAAGGATATTTAAATGAATATTCCTGAAATAGCCTGTTAATTCCTGAACAGACAGTGAAGGCACAAATAATAATAAGTCTTGTTGCTTTCATATAATGTTGTCTCTTAATTGTCATGTGTTTACTAGTGGAAAATTTAATATCTTCTTTGATGCTTGGATTTTTCAACTTTCCAAAATATCGTTATATTTACATACTTTCTTTAAATTGACTGCATTGACAAGAATAGGGTTGGCACGTTTTCGCCGTCCCGGGAAAAATACCTTTTTGCCTAAGTGGCAAAAATAGTTAACTTTATTTACGAAAATTTTCTAAAATTTTTTCTTTAAAGTGTTTTATTTTTTAACTGAAAATATTCATTGCATCATTCAATCTACTCTCTCAGAAAAGTCTTCTTTGTAAAAAACTATTATAGAATTAACGGGAGAGTAAAAAACTATAAAATAGGTCACTGGCCTTGACTTAAAAGTTTTAATACAGACGTCTGAAGGGGATTGGAGGTCAATTCCTAAAAACCTTTTTTTAACATATATTGCCAGAGGTGATATTGTATTTTATATACTTGCAAGGGCTTTTTTATAACCCCCCCCCCTCTCCTCCCATAGATGCTCGCTGCACTAGAGGTTGTAACTAAGAACTACAAATTCTTATCTTTCAGTTAGTTTTAAACAGGCATGTCCTGTCATGCATGTCAGATGGGGTCATACCAGATCTATCCTATAAAGGCAACGTAAATTTATAGAGAAATAAACTATAATTGGTATTTACAAAATCATCATCTCACAGTGACAATAGGCTATGTTCAGACCTGCCATTTAAAATTTTTCCAGGGTGGGCAAGGAATCACGGTCATCTTCAATGCAAATTATGCCAAAAAACAGCCAAAGCAACAACCATTTATTTGTAAACGTATTCATTTCTATAAATCAGGTGGGGGGGGAGGGTTGCGGCAATTTTCTCCTCCCTGACCCCACAATATGACTGGCCTAGCTATCTTACTACTGCTCTGAGGCTTAAATGTCTGATTGTGGTTCTGGGATGAGATGGAAACAGTTTAACTCATATTAAACTATAGGTAACCAATGATGAAAAGTTCATTAAATAGTAAACTCATTAAATTTAATTAAAGTTCTTCACCAGAATTTGAATACATATTTGTTTTTCCAAAACTGAAAAGCAAAAACAAGTTTTGAAACATTTTTTAATAATCTACTAGCTGCCAGGGCAGCTAGATTAGCTTCCTGCGGCATGTTGATGCATAACGTCCCCCCTCTCTAACTTTTACCTCATTCTGAATTTATATTATTTGATATAATTTAATGTTCATTCGATTTCAAGACATACCACGCACGTGGCCCGGCGTTGCACGGGCACCTCGTGCCCTGAAAGTAGTGAGAAAAAAATTTAAAGAAACTACTCCCCGCCAAGGCGGCTCGCTTACAGGCGCTTCACGCCTTTACTTTTTTCCTATATAAAAAAAATCATTTGAATTATTGAGATGCTTCGCGCCTTCAAGATGGTGAGGAAAGTTTCAGTAAGTTCAGCTCGCTCAAAGGAGAAAAAGCAGACATTGATGCTCAGTTTTTAATATAAGTAGATGGCTCTTCAACAAATGAATGTTTCAAAATATTACAAGTAGCTAGCGATAAAAATACTATGTAAGTCGCCCGCTTATGAGTTTCGTGTTTGATTTAGTTAAGCCTTCATTCAAAATTCGCATTATCATTTTTATTACTGTTTCATGGCACCCACGTTTTGCAATGCAACAATGGCTTTCATATTTAATCATTTATTAGGCTTAATCGCTTTAAATTTGACTACTTATTAATTGATATCTTCGCTAATTAAAATCGTATAATTATATGAATTGAAACTAATGAAGCTTGAAAAATTACCTATCTATCGGTACCTGGCTCGACTTTCAGTTCATTGGCGTTCAGGAGAAAGAAGCGTGACATAGAAAGATAGTTAGAAAGAAAGATAGTTAGAAAGAAAGATAGTTAGAAAGATAGTTAGAAAGATAGTTAGAAAGATACTCAATTTTTAATATAAGTAGATATTAAGGTTTTTTGCCCTCAAGAATTATTTTAAGATATTTTAATTATTTAATTAATACCTATGAAATTTTAAATTATTTTTCCGATTTTACTCTCAATTGTAGTTTGTCAAAATTATACTGTTTTGTAGTAAATTTTTTGATATCCAGCAGTTTTTTCCATTTTTGCCGTTTTTTTCCAGTTTTTGCCACTGTCCCGGCAAAAATACCATTTTGACGGCAAAATTCCCAACTATAGACAAGAACAATTTAGGATAAGCATTCATATTTTATTGATAGGTTATTTTACATTCTACAAGCTTTCATATATTATTTTGCAATAATCCTAAATAGAGACCTTCCGAGTAGATATGAACTTTACTCCACAGTTAAAAATGTGCACGGATTTTGGTTATTAAAATTTTTTTTTGGCATTTTTAAAACTTTTCCTAGGTATTTCTTTACCCAAAGTAGCCACATCCTCCTTCTTACTACTATAAAAATGACTTCTTCTAGGTAATTATGTATTGTTATCAAACTTAATCAATAGAGCAAAACTTTGTATGTGTGTGACTTTTTTTTTTAATTTCACAATCTAAGTTTTCAAATAATCTGAAATAAATTGAAATATGGTTGAAAGGTTTTGGGCTATCTGTTTATTGTGCCTCTTAAGATCACCTGGGCTATTCTTGGCCAAAAGTAAGTTATATACAACTGTAATATGTGATGTATAGAAAAGGTTGTTACACACAAATGCACATGTTTGCCTTTGGCATGGTGGAACTGACATAAATCATGACTAACATTTACTCTGCATTGATTTTATAAGCTTATTTATTTATTTTTTTTTACCCCATACATCTAATATAGTTATACAGTCAAACCTGTCTATCTCGAATTTCACATGACAGAAGAAAAATTCGTGATACAAAGGTTTGGAGATACAGAAGTTATGATAAAGTTTACAAAAATAAGCTATTTGAACAAAGTCAAATACTTAATAGTTTGCTTTGCATTGATATTGTTGAATATTCTGCTGCGCGACATGTTGTGAGTCCAGGTTTTACTAATTATGATGACTATATTGGTGTAGCAAGTTAATGCATGTGCAAAAGAGGATTTTTTCCCCAAGTTTAATCATTGATAAAGGTGGCTGGAGATGAAATTCAACAATGAGATTCGTCAAAATTTGAGATATAGCTGTTTTCGAGAAAAATCATTCGAGATGAACATGAGAAAAAACATTAAATTTATGCTGTGAAAGCAGGGATATAGAAAAATTTCGACATAGAGAGGTTTTTCGAAATAAGCTAGTGCGAGAAAGACAGCTTCGACTGTATTTTATGATTAAGCAAAGCCTACGCTAGGAATTTCAAGTTGTTAGCCAGTAAATTAGCCCAATTTCAAAAGTATTAGTCAAAGATTTCATTCGACAAATTTTAATTGCTAGTTTTCCTATATTCCATATATATATTCTTTTAGTGAGGGAATTCAAGAAAAATTTTCTTACAGCAGTACTTTAGCCTAATCAGACTTTTTTTTCCAGATTTAGGATTTTATAGCAGGTGGCGAATGCCTAGTGCGAGCCCTGATGAAGTAACTGTAAATTCTTTAAAAATTTCCTTGATTTGAACAACATTCAATTTTTATAACTACTCGGTATTGGCCGAACAACCAAGTACTCGGTAAATTGGCCCAGTGGGCCTAGTACCAAGTATTTGCCAACTACTTGGTACGACACTAATCTTAAATTTATTTTTCAAGGGACTGATGCAGCTATTTCAAAATTGATTCAGCTAAGATATGAGCGAAGGGAGGATTTTGGAACTGTTGGCAAGAGATCAAGAGATGTCTGGTTGTAAGTATAATTGCTAATTTTACTCCTTTTTATGTGTGCTGAAGCTGCTATCTTAAATAAACTTTCTGTGCGATATATGCACTGTATCAACTGCCCAGTTATGCTATCCAGAGACGGCAGTTTTATCCAAATTATAAGACTCTTCGGTCTGGAATAGACAACAACCGAGCTGAAGCTAGATGTCATTTCAATGAATCTGAAAGTGCCAACAAACTCTGGATAGCATAAGAGCCAATATTTAGAAAAGTGCTAATTTGAAGTTGGAGTTTTCTGAAAAAAAAATTTTTTTGCAGAAAAAAACTAATATTGGATTTTAAGTCTAAATTGGGTCTAAATGCAAGAAAATAAAAGGGGGGAGGTCAAGGAAGTTATTTACCCCCTCCTTAGATTACTCACTTTTAAGCCGTTACAGATCTGATGAATGTTACAGATCTGATGTTAATATATTTGAGTTTATGCTTTCAGTTTTCGTTAACATCTCTAAATATGATATCATTTCTTTGAATTTTTAACATAGAATCAAGATCATTATATTAAAATATATATATTAGGCTAAAAAATCAAATTTCATTACAAAAAAGCATTTCTTGGAAATAAAAATGAGCGATAAGGTTTTTAGATAAAATAAATTATGAGGTTACCAAATCCAAGCTAATAAAACATTTGTTTTGTTTTGAAACAACACACAACTTCAACTGTTTCAACACACAACTCTGCTGCTTGCTTTTCTTTAATTAGTTGCAGAAATTTAATTTCTTGATCAGAAATTCAAATTTAGCATGCTAGTTATTATCTAGTTATTTAGTGAAGTTATGAGAAATTGAAGCACCAAAAAAATAAATAAATAAATAAATAAATAAAATAATAATAATTAATTAATTTAATTTCTGCAGTGTCAATTTTTCTTATTTTACTAACTTCTATTGTTAGGTCATACAAACCACAAATGAAGCAATTGTACTAAAACCCATTGCTTTTCATTTTTTAAGAACAAAAATATTCAATATATATGGCTAAAACCTATGATTTTTGCTTTTTATAATTCTGAAACGTGTGAGTTAGTTCTGTAACACATTCGCTGTTTTCCAATGTTACCGCTCTGACTGTTACCGATCTGACAAATTGATAAAGTTTTTTTTTTATTTCCGAGTCGATCGCACTAAACCAAAATCAAACACATGGTTTTCTCACTTGTAATAAAGGACTATACTTATATATAAAATAATTTTTAAAATAATAAAAACTGCGCATTTTAGAGCGTGTTACCGATCTGATGACTCAAATGACACACATTTTATAAAATCACTTTAAAAAATTTTACCTACAATTTTAGATGCAGAAATGCAAATTTTTAATTACGATTCAATAAAACACCCCACCAGGTACTCAGTATCACGTGGTATAGGTGCAGGAAATGATTTTGGGGGCCTAAACATAGATCGGAAGTTTTTGTTACCACTCTGACGGCGGAACTTGGGACACTAGGGTGGTCACAAGTAACATGGGGAAATTTTTTTTTCAACTAATCTTTTGCGGCACCCCCCTAAAATGTGCCAATGGGCTAGAAAATGAGATTTGCAAAGTTTTAGCTTAATCGGATAATATTAACACGTGCCGCAAAGAGGGTAAAGTTAAGAAAAACAGCGATTTTTAGCCAAAAATTGTAGTTTTTACTCAGTGAAACCAAAACTACTGATCCTAGAATCTTTATTTTAGTCTCATTTTGTAGGAAATTTTATTTTCTTTAAGTCTAATCGTATTTAAAGTTTCGAAAAAAATGATTAAATATTTTTCAGAATTTTCACAAGTCAGGCAAATCCTCGAAATTGCAAGTAACATGGGGATTTTTTTTTTTCAACTAATCTTTTGAGGCACCCCCCTAAAATGTGCCAATAGACTAGAAAAGGAGATTTGAAAAGTTTTAGCTTAATCGGATGATATTAACATGTGCCTCAAAGTGCGTAAAGTTACAAAAAACAGTGAATTTTTAGCCAAAAATCGTAGTTTTTCCTCTGTAATTCCAAAACTACTCATCTTAGAAACTTTATTTTGGTCTCATTTTGTAGAAAATTTTATTATCGTTAAGTGCTATCCCATTTATTTTTGTTATCATGTCCAAAGTATTTATTTGGCATTTTTCAGGTTGAATCGTAGAATCCAAAATAAGAAATTTTCATGCAAAAACCTAAAAGCATTACAATATTCAATTACATTTATTTGCTTATTGTTGGATTTACTTTGTCAATTAAAAAAGGGGTATTTTCGCGGTACTTTAGAAATAAATTAAACAAATTTCTGTTAAAATAGAGGAATTAAGGGGTTAAGACGGAAAGCAGAGTTAAAATGACAATAAAAGCTTTAATGCACCTTTATACTTATACTGTTAATATATATAACATCATTTTATTACTCTTTACATACAAATTAAGTTGCTGATGGCTTGGATGGGATACCTTTTGATAAATGAGGAAACTGTGCCTGCAAAAAGACAGTAAATAGTTTAATGATGTTCCATGACACAGCTGAAAGAGGTGTAAAATTAATTCCAGGCTTCAGTTCCTCTTTGACGAAAGACAAAGAGCAACGGTAGCTTTTATTACAAGTTAATGCTGTATGCTAAATGCAAGCACAGTTTCCTTATTTATCAAAAGGTATCCCATCCAAGCCTTCAGCAACTTAATTTGTATGTAAAGAGTAGTAAAATGATGTTATATAATTTAACAGTATAAGTATAAAGGTGCATTAAAGCTTTTGTTGTCATTTTAACTCTTTGCTTTCCGTCTCAAACCCTTAATTCCTCTATTTTAACACAGAAATTTGTTTCATTTATTTCTAAAGTACCGCGAAAATACCCCTTTTTTAATTGACAAAGTAAATCCAACAATAAGCAATTAAATGTAATTGAATATTGTAATGCTTTTAGGTTTTTGCATGAAAATTTCTTATTTTTAATATACTCTACGATTTAACCTGAAAAATGCCAAATAAATACTTCGGACATGATAGCAAAAATGAATGGGATAGCACTTCATGATAATGAAATTTCCTTCAAAATGAGACCAAAATAAAGTTTCTAAGATGAATAGTTTTGGTTTTACAGAGGAAAAACTACGATTTTTGGCTAAAAATCGCTGTTTTTCGTAACTTTACCCACTTTGAGGCACGTCTTAATATTATCCGATTAAGCTATAAAAT
>JAXGGA010010496.1:0-46561 GCA_038373865.1 Uloborus plumipes | reverse complement strand
CTGTTTTCTATTCCATTCGTAAAAGTTTTTTCTATGGAATTGACCCCTTTTATAGCCTTCGCTGTTTTCGTATGTTTCCGTCCTTTCTAATGAATTTCACTCCTCTAAAAAAACCTATGCCTTATATTAAGATGCGCTGAATATCATTTTAAAGGGGTTGTTATAAATGTAAACTCGCATGCATACATACTGTCTAACATTTTTTCGTGAAACCTCCGTCGAGTCTGCGCACGCGCCAAGTCTCTTCTGACCTTCTCGAAATAGGGGGGAAATGCAAAGAGGAAGTAGCAAGCGAACAAAAACTAGAGGCATCGGGAAGTGCGCATCCTAAACCTATCTCCCCTTTTTCAAATGGAAGCCTTCGTGGCTGCCAGGAGCGCAATACGCAAACAGACAGTATGTTACAGATAAATAAATATTGTGGGTAATTTTTAACGGTAACTAGAAATGCTAATTTATCAAAAACATTTCTTTATTTCTCACAGTAGCGTGCTGTCATCTAAAGGGTGTACATTAAACTTCGTTTTCCCAACCTTTAGTCCCGCAAGGGCCCGTAAACATTAGTATAGGAATGTGAGCACCAGAGAAACTCTAAAACTAAAGCTAATTACACATTATATTCAAAAAATGTTATTTAAATTTATATATTAAATGGATGTTATGTAATATACTACTTTAATACCACTTCAGTCCAGAAACGTATGCAATGATTGGCACAGCTTTCTTGATTCAAGTTCATCATCTCTACTGTAAGTTCCTAAATATCTGTTTCAATAGAAATGTAGCTTGTAGTTTGTTGATGACGAGGACTTGAAAGAAAAATTACTGCAACATTAATTCAAAACTTGAAGCAGTAAAAAGTGAAAACAAAGTTTCTTTTTTCCCATATTTAAATATTTTTCCCAGTAAGGACGGAAAAGGATAACAAAGAGGAATAAATGCACTGTAAAAAATGAACTGTTGTTTTTGCAGTACAAAACCGGCAGTCGAGGTTCCAATTTAAAACTGTAAAATGCACGGTAATAAACTGTAAAACTAGCACTTTTACAGTTCATTGCAGTAAAACGAGCAATTTTACAGTTAAGTACTGTAAAAGTATACATCTTATAGTTTATTACTGTAAAATTATCAATTTTTACAGTTTATTACTATAAAATTAGCTGTATTATGCTGTAAAAACATCATTCATTTCTTATGCGGCCTACGAGTTGGACCACACTGCTTTACATCAAGCACATGTTTAATGTACTAAGTGTAGTATAAACTGTGCGTATGAGAACAGTTTTAATGGAAATTTTTCACCCAATCAAACTATGGTTAACAAATCCGTGACAGCTCCACAGATATGAAAGATTTCAAAGTTTGACAAACGGCAATAAAATTATCAAAAAGAAAAAGGAAATTTCTTGGTAATATTTTCTCAGAAAATCATGGGAACCCACTAGGCACGGGATTTGATTTGTAGCTTTAAGTGATTTATCGGATTCGCGTTCTCCTATGGAGGCCAGCCCCTTTTTCATAAATCCCTTCTCCAGTGAAGCGCATTTCTTGGCTGCGAACCAAGAATACGATTTGGAAAATGGATTACGGAAAACACGAAATATGCTATCTAATTATAAGAAGCGTAATAAATGGACTCGCTTGCGCTGGATAGCCAATCAGGGATCGTCTTAGTGGATTATTTGAGTGGCGCTAAGATATTGGCGAAAATTGCTTTCCGATGAACGTCCCGGGGAGGGGGGGGGCTAAAAAGATACTCTTTAAGAGGAGAGGGGCACCTCATACAATGTAGCTGAAAAAATTAAATGTTTCGAATTTCTGATATCAATACTAATTTAAGATGACAAAAACACACCATTAAAGAATTTTTTATCATCATTATAATTATTGTTGAGAAGTAAAGCGTTTTGATGAAAATAGAAAATGATAAAATTGAAATTTGAAAAATTTTCTTTGTTGAAGAAGGTGTTCCTGTGCGTGCTGAAGGTGTGGCAAGTGCATGCAATATTTTTGCTAATTTGAGGTTATATGTAGCATTAATTTTGCCATTTATTTTACTATATTTCTAATATCGAGTTTAACCCATTAATGCCTGACATTTTTTTTCCAAGGATATTTTGTATACTGGTTACAAACACTGTTTAATGGACAGGAAAAATAATAAAAAAAATTATGTAAAAAATAATTCTTTTATTAAGGAAAAAAGAATCGTCCCTTAAAAGATTTAAATTGTTATTATCATGTACTTTGTTTCCTAAAACTAATTTCAAAGCAAGATCTCATTCACCATTCCCACAACAGTCTATTTTTTTTTTATCTCAATATACTTTTATTCTCTACAAAATGCATCATATATGTCTTTTTAAATACGATGACTGAACTTCAATACTACTAAGCAGGCATTTATTTTCATATACAGTTCACCCTCGTTATCTCGAAATCCTAGGAACCCCGAAAAATATTCGACATAACAGCAGTTTGAAATACCGAAAATTTAAAATTGTTTATTTAATTAGACACTCGCAGTTGTTATTAGAAGTGTGTCTTGCCCCTCCCTCCCCGTCCCCCCACCCCTTAAGAAAGCGCCAAGCTCTGGTACTGCACCAGGCTCCCCCTGCTCTTCCTAAGTTCGTACGCCCCTGCTTTGGTACTAAGCTCTAATAGAGATACTGCAAAGAACTTATCTTTAAAACACGGCTAAGAAAATGTTAAATAACAGGCGTATTTCAGCTTTTTCCCTTTTCTGGAGTTGACCAGGAACATATTAATTAAATTACGCCATCAGTAAAGGAAGAACTGCTCCCTCACTAAAAGAGCAAATGGTAAAAACATTAGTAAGAATTCTCTCAGACATTAACTCATTAATACCTGACATTTTTTTTTCCAAAGATGTTTTGTATACTGGTTACAAACAATGTTTAATGGACAGGAAAAATAATTAAAAAAATATTATGTAAAAAATACTTCTTTTATTAAGGAAAGAAAAATCGTTCCTTAAAAGTTACGATAGACCCCAGAGGGTATATACTTTTTTTACTATTTTTTTCTGTCTACGATATAATATTTAAATAGACATTTTATAAGAAGAAATAAATCAGCAGTTAGCATAAACTGGGAAGCTAGTAATAACTTTGAAAACTTGGCTTTTTTTTTCTTGAGATTGTGAGCGATGCAATTTTTGATAAAGGTCATGTTAAAACTGCTACAGAACACACTTTACAATGGTTATGTGCTGCAATCTGTTAATAACGAATTGAAACAATACCAAGGTACTAATTGAACAATATTATTTGGTTGAAATGTTCATTTTGGGGAAATTTAGACCCCTTTTTGGACCGTCCCTAAAAAGGGACGCTAGGCATTAATGGGTTAAATTACACATTTATTGAGATTTATTTAACAGAACTAGATAAATGAGCAAGCATTTATCGATGTTTCTGAAACATGTTTGGAATAAATGTCAACGAAATTTAAGTTTAAGATAGCCATACAGGTCACATGCAGTAAAATGGAGAGCTAAAAATGAAGAAAGAAGAAGATGATGAAGGAATACTTTTTTTCCCTTTCCTTTAATTTTGCCTCATACTTCATTTTCTTTTGAAAAAGAAAGCCTTTCTTTATTTTATCAAGAAAGGCAAAACAAATAAAGGATTTCAACTTAAATTTTGAAAACTTGTTTGGAAATTTCGGAGGGGCCTGCAGCCTTATCAGCCCACCCCTTGAGTACGCCACTGTAGAGAACCATAACTGTAACTTTGAAAAGATAAAATTACGTATGAAGCTATAATTCTCAATTCCTTGTCATTGCTCTTTTCAACTAATTTTGTTTCAAATAGTTTATGCTCAGTATGTTATGTGTTAGCATTACGATTTCAAAAAGTTAGATAAATGCTTTAAATACAATGTGAATTTGATGTTATAAAAAATAATTAACAAACTAATTTTTGCTGATTAATATCAAATACTTTATTTGAATAAAAACAATTTATTGTGCAAATAAAACGGTAAAGCAATTAAATTTAGAAACAATTTTTAAAGCAAACTGATGAAACATAAAATTGCATTCACTTTTCCTGAAAATTACGTATTTTATCATAAATTAAAGGATTGCAAATAAACTGTGAAAACAATTCAATTTAGAAACAATTGTTAAAACACTGGATGACACATTACAGCTCACTCACTTTTCATTAAAATTGCCTTATTTTGATTTAAAGTTCAAGATTGGATTCAATTAAAACGTTTCTTTTTAACTTTTTTTAAAACTAATGTAACATAATATAGCTCTCGTTTTTCATACAAATTGCGTACTTTGGAATGAGATAAAATAAAAAATAACGAATGAACTGTTACGACATTCCACTATAAGATGAATATTTTAAACGACTAACAAAGAAAAGCATTTCTTTCACTTTTCTTTAAAATTACGTACCTTAAACAGAGTTAAAGTAAAAGATTAGAAACTGTTAAAGAGAATTTTCCATCGATTTATAAATATTTTTATAAGTAAGTAAAATAAAATTATTTTGCTTGTTATCATAATTTGCTTTCTGGGAATCTCATATTTGTATAAGGCAGTAATAATGTTTTTTAACGGATTAGAATAAAATAATAAATCTTTAACAAGGTTACAGTCAATAAATTAAAATTGGCTTTAAATAGCTCATCAAAATTGAGTACAGAGATACATTTTAAAATTAAGGTGATCAAAAAATTTTACTTGTGGAGAAAATTACCTTTTAAAAATTTATTTACATTTAGTTATTAAGCTGTCTCAACAAAAAACTCTTAAAAATTAATCTTAAATAAACATTTTGATACTATTTTCATAAAGAACTGATGGCATGTTAGCACAAGAGAAAAACTTTTTTTTTTCCTTCAAATTTTAAAAATACAGCAGCCACTCTCGCATTAAAATTAGAAAATGAATGAAATCATTTTAAAAATTTTAATCTAAGGTAAAAGCTACTGCCACCTCTTAATTTCTATTTTTCTATCAAAAAAAGCCTGTGTACTCTTGGCTTAAGCGTCTCTTTTTAATTAAGATCCTCAAAACGTCTTTTTTGCTAACCTTCTTATATTTTGAGCAAATAAAAAGCTGCTTCCTAATTTTAGCGGTAGAAGAGGTTTTCACTTGTGGCGCTTGCTTTTCATCACTCTTCCTCGTGTGTTCATCATAAATCTAAGCCGTACCCATTCCATTCAACTTGCCGCCATTTTTTATTCAAACTTCAAAGCTACCGAAATTATCGTTCCAACAAGGATTTTCAGTTAAAAAAGCAATTCAAGAAAGCTACAGATGGAAGAAAATAATCAAATATATTATCACAAAACGCAATAAATCATTTAAAAATGAGAAAATATGTATGCAAGAAGTAACTTTTAAATAACAGATAGTCATCGCTTTGACAAATATTGGCAACACGCCTGTTTTTTTTTTTTTTTTTTTTTTTTTTTTTTTCTACGTCGCTTTCGTTCGTTAAAGGATATTCTCGACTGCAACTTTATTTTAGGGGAGATAATAACTCAAACATTTAAAAAATCATTTTTTCAGTTTTTATCTCTCCAAAATATTTAAATTGATAGCTTACAAATGACATTAAACTCATGTTTCAAGATATATTAAATGTAACTGAATTTAAATTTAGAAAATATATGTAAAAAATATCAGATATACAATCAGTTGAGTATAACAATTCAAACGCTATTAACTTAAACTTCAAAACGTCAAAATGTAAGTATTTTCTCAGCACATAGGTTCCATTAATCATGATTTACTGAAACATAATAAATCCACTTTCCCTAGGAACATCTTTTTTCACCAAGAACTGTCTAAAAAGTTAGTAGTGCCGCTTATCGCTGCCAACGCCTTTCAGGAAACAAAACTTCCTAGCAAAAAGATTACTTGTAAGTGCCCAAGACTTAGAGCTCTTTGTTTATCACACAAAACGATTTACAACATACTACTCTAGGGTTTACAATGTTAGAATAAATGGTTGGAAACTTTAAAAACTTTCTTACGCTTCTAATAAGAGTATACTAAACTTCCTGCAAAACAGTTTTGAAAATATATTGCATTATAAGTTTTACGATATGATGCGAATTCATTCTTCCCTCGAAATAATATCCGCTCTCTTGTCAAACTCTAACCTTCCATTTATTCATTTAAAAAACGTAATTGCTGAAAAAAGATCGTTTCATTCTTACTTAAAAATACCTACAATTTTCGATTGTTTTAAAGTTTTTTATTGCCTGAAACAGATTAACTATCTGTAAACGTTAGTTATTAAATCGGAGTAGTTCCAGAGAAATATGGGATCTGGCTATAAGGTCCAAAATCAAAAGGTCCAACGAACAGAAGATCTACGTCCAAAAGGTCCGAGGAATAGAAAGTCCGAGAGACAGATGTTCCACCAGAAATAAGATTCAAGAGCCATAAGAGCTAGGGAACGTAAGGACGGACAGACAAAAGGTCCACTAACAGAAGGTCCACATTTTTTGGGAACGATGGCATAAGGGCCAGTTTTCTCAGCGGGGTGGACAAAAGGAGCCTATTATTTAAATTGAATTAATAAGTAGTTAACATTAAAATTACCTATCTAAACAAAATGCAGAAAACTCAACCGATGAAAAGGCACGCAGAAATACACGCCCTCCAATCATATCCATTTTGTTGAAGACGACAGGGAAAGAGAAAGCGCATGAGTGTATACGTAGCTCTTAAGTTGAATTTGTGTGCACTTCAATTTTTTACATTAGGCACTTGCAACCTATTTTGAAACTAGCAAGATAAATCTGGTGGATTGTGAGAAAATGACACAGTTTAATTTACTTTAAATCTCAAACTAATTCAATGAACCAAAAGTTACAAACTAGCCGGGCACTTTTGAACGAAAACAAAATGGCCGATTTGAAGACTCGTGCTGCTAGTGACCTGAAGATTGCGGAAGTTAGTTTTTATGTTCCACTTTCCTAGCAGTACGTCGCGCGAAGTTCTTAAGGTTTATTTAATGGAGCCGATGTTTATTCTGCGATCCGTTGTTTGCGGAGTCCTCTTCTCTTTGGCGAAGAAACATTTATTTGAATGGCTGGAATTGCGAAGGCGAAAAGGCGGCTCCAGACTTCCCGTTATTGAGACGCCTCAGGATATTGTGACTCGTTCTACGTTAAACACTGGGAAGTATTTATTTCGCGCTCGCAATACACGGACCATTTCTATGGCTTAAATGACAACCAAGACAGCGGAAGATTTTCAGAATGTAATTCACTGAAGTTGTGTCAGCCATGTGCATACAAATAATGTGTGTGTGTGTGTACACTGTGCAATGCCTCCTAAATACTAAATGCCTACTACATTTGCCTCAATACGGACGACAGTTGTTCCACTTTGAGCACCACCTTGCGGCAATCCGAGGATGCCGTTGTTATGGTGATAAATCCCAAACAATATTCGAATCAAATTTTTGATTAGTTAATTTTTAAATTTGAATTTAGAAATCAACCAGTCGTAAATTTCTCTGTTTCGAAGAACTCCGATAGATATCAGTGCTTCATGAACCAAGGGAGAAATTTTAGTCTGTGCTAAAAACACACAAACATTTACTTTTGTAAAATCACGTCAAATGGTAACTTGAGTCACGCGGAATTGTCTTGAAGTAAAATAAGGTTTAGATGAGTCACTACTGTACAGATTTCAACTAAAAAGTTAAAACTAGATAAATTTGCAAAAATATAAGGTGCAATTATCTACCTCAAGTTGTTTCTCGAAAAATGAAGAAATTGATTATTTCAACCGAATAATTAAAATTTAGAAAACTGTAGAGTGAAATAACCAACTTCAAGCTATTTCTCGAAAAATGAAGATATAAGCATAACGTCGAGAAGATATCACAACAACTTCATATATTTACGACTTATCTTGTTTTCGTAGGGCTTCCTTACTACTACTTACGCTCCGGAATTTAGAGTTATCCCTGCTATATTCTTTTTCTTTTAATTCGTATTCAAGCACTCTACCGCCGGGATATGGAAAACGTTCTGAGAGTAGGCAAGGAGTGTTTGCGCATTGATCAGTCTTCCTTTTATCGATTATCGATGATCTCACTCCCTTTACCGCCCCCCCCCCCCCCCACACACACACTGGTGATCTTTTCTCGGCACGCGAATTGATCGCCAGAGGGACCGAGGCGGCTTTGTTTGTTCGAAGAATGCTTTATGAGCGATCCCAGGCCCTGTCTGTCTCATTTTTCGCGGCAGTCAGCTGAAAGTATATAACAAGAGCTAATTTTAAACCAAACTTATCCTTTCTAATGACAATAAAGAATCATGTAAAGGTAGTAAAATTAGAAGAGCATGGCGTTTTTGCGGAATTACGCTCCTAGTTAATTGAAAAGTTACTTTGGTTTGGAAGCAGAGTTTAATTTTTAACAAAACAAGTGCAGGGACCCTGCATTCATAAACTAAATCTATACACTATAAAAAAAATTAATGTTGTTTTTACAGTATAATACAACTAATTTTAGTCCTAAACTGTAAAATTGCTAATTTAACAGTTTATTTTAGAGTTTTAAACTGGATGTTATCGTGCATTTTACAGTTTTAAGCTGGAATCTCTGCTGCCAGTAAATTACTGTTGTTTTTACAGTTAAATACCGCTAAATTTTACGGCAATAAACTGTAAAATTGCTAACTTTACAGTAGTAAACTGTAAAACTGCTAATTTACAGTTCATCACTGTGCATTTTAGTTTTAAATTGGAACCTCGGCTGTCATTATTATACTGTAAAAACAACAGTTCATTTTTTGCAGTGTACTAAAATTAGAAGAGCATGGCATTTTTGCGGTATTACGCTCGTAGTTAATCGGAAAGTTACTTTGCTTTGGAAGCAGAGCTTAATTTTTAACAAAACAAGTGCAGTGACCCTGCATTCTGCAATACATAGAGTAATTCAAGCTCACACACCCCGCCAGGTCAATTGCCCCAAATATTATTTTTCATAATTACACTTGCACAGTGCACTGGTAATCATTTTTTTTTTCTGAGGTAGGGGTTTGCAAAGAAGTGTCTGGAATAACGTACAGTAATTTTCTGCGGATTTGTACCAATAATCACGATTTTAAAGGAAGTCTAAATGGAAGTGTGACATTTTTTAGCATGTGATCTAAGTTAGTATTATTTATTACTTTAATATAAACAATGACCGTTCATTCATTATAATTTTTGGGTACCAAAATATGTTGAATTTCTTTCTTTCTTTTTTTTTTTTTTTTTTTTTTTGTGAAACTATTACTTTGAAATTGTGGGATTTTTTTGGAACAGGGCTACAAAATTTAACCAGGACCTGGCAATACTTTGACTCGGTAGGGCCGATTGTATACGGGATTCAGCGTTATAAGGGACCCATTAATCAATACATAAATATTTCAATGTTTTTATTAAATCATCGGATTGAAAAAGTTGTTGCTCGAATGAATTTTATCCAGAAGCTTACATTTATATACATTGACTTGTTTTTATCCCCAAAACACATATTTATAATGATTTTTATTCCATGCTTCCTTATTTTTTGACATTGATCTTTCCATTTATCAAATAAACAATTTTGTTTATTTTTGTTCGGCAGAAATTTGTTGAAATCTTTTCGAAAACGTGAATAATTTTTTTATTAAATTATCATGCCTTGTACTGGAATACTTTGTACTGTGTTAACCTTTAAAACTATTTATGTTTGAGTTTAACTTGCACAACGTTGTATGAAGGTATTATAAAAAAAAATTTTTGGAATTGTGTGCACTTTCCTGCTTAACTTTAACTCGCTTCTTTTTTATGCACTTTGGAACAATGTCAATACTCAGTTTTGAAAAACGTGAGTCTTAAATTTTCTTAGTTTTTCTGACTTATACCCTCGAAAGAGCAAAGTTTTGAACGTTTCGAGACTTTACTATCTCATGCTACATAAGTAATGTATTTTAAGTTGTTTAAAATATATTATAAATGACATTGCTAGTTTTAGCTCTTAATAAAAAGCAACTTATTTACCTAGACTAGAGTTTCGTAACCACTACACTGCAAAACAGAACTATTGTTTTTACAGTATAATAGTGACAGCAGAGGTTCCAGTTTAAAACCATAAAATGCACAGTAATAAAATGTAAAACCAGCAATTTTACGGTTTTTTACTGTAAAGTTAGCAAATTTAAAGTTTATTGCCGTAAAATTTAGCTGTATTATACTGTAAAACAACAGTACAATACTGGCAGCAGAGGTTCCAGTTTAAAACTGTAAAATGCACGGTAGTAAACTGTCAAATTAGCAATTTTGCTGTTTATAATTATAAATTAGCTATTTTACAGTTTAGTACTGTAAAGTTAGCAATTTTACAGTTCAGTACTGTAAAAGTTAAAATTTTACAGTTTATTGCAGTAAAATTAGCAATTTTTAGTTTATTACTATGAAATTAGCTGTATTATACTTAAAAACAACATTCATTTTTTACAATGTACATAAGTAATGTATTTTAAATTGTTTAAACTATATTGAATTACAAATGACATTGTTAGTTTTAGCTCTTAATAAAAGTAATTTACTTAACTAGGCTGGAGTTTCGTAACCGCCACATATACTTTAGTCTAACTTTTATTGAAGCCCTATTAACTTTTAATGAAACTAAGTAATACAACCCTGTCTTTATTGTTATTTGTGCGCAGATATATTTCCGTTTTATTGCATAAACTTGGCACATAAGGTGTCGCCAAGTCACGCACTGAACTAGCGTGACATCCGAAAATGTCTCCAGCAGAACTTCCGACGTTTCATCTCAAATACTACCAAGAAATGTTTGTCTTTATGGAGGCAAATAAAAACCCTTTTCCAGTTTAAGTGTGTCCTCTTTCCAGTATCCTCTTTTGGAGCTAAGCCAACGACAGAATCTTCCGGAATAGAGAATCGAAGGGGGTGCAAAACCCTTTCCCCCCCTCCCCGGACAGACGACCGACGCCAACTGCTTATCCCTCCTACTCCTTTTACAACCTGTTTACATTGTTCATGGGAGCCAGTTAAGTTTATCGATGCGAACTCTTTTTTTTATTGGAACTACTTACATGAAGTTCGGATATCTGGAAGATATTGCATGTATAGTGGCGCAAGTGTTTAGACTACCTCACAACAAAGTATCTGTTAAAAGGCTCCGTCCCTAGGTTATGCCGATGCCGTGTGATCATTGTTGTTTTCTTGATTTAGAATATTTACTAAAAATATATTGAACACATATATCCTTTTCTTTATAAATAAATAAACTGGTAATGGCTAGGTTTTTGCTTTCTTTTCTTTTTGTTTTGCAGTTTAGAAATAATGTTTAGATTAAAAAATCTTAGTAATGTCACTGAGAAATATCATGAAACTTTGTAATTCTCTCCAATGATGGTTTAGATTGATAAAGGACAGTAGACAAAAAATGAAACAAAAAATTAATTCGGTCAAACTTTTGTATTGATATATTTTACACAAAATTATCCAAAGGGAATTTTTGGGCAGGTTACGTAAGAAATAGAAACTTTTGGGAAGTATAGCAAGACCTGGACTTTTTCATGCCTTTTTTACACTCTAAAACCAATCATGAAATTAAATTTTGTGTTAACAGGCTATATTTTTCACAATAACTCACAAAGCATTTGGAAATATTGGGACCACAAAAGTAAACTTACCAAACTGAGAAACAGTAAGGTATAAATAGTAGCAGATTCTAAGATAGAAATTCCAGGATCTTATACACCTATAATGCCGGTTCCTTGTCCGAAATTTGAAATTTGAGACAAATTTAATCAGCGTCTAAAATAAGTACACTGTAAAAAATTGATGTTGTTTTTACAGTATAATAGAGCTAATTTTGGGGTTACAAACTATACAAATTGCTGTAAAATACATAGTAATAAACTGTAAAATTAGAAATTTGCAGCTCATTACTGTAAAATTAGCAATTTTACAGTTTATTGCTGTAAAATTAGTAATTTTTACAGTTTATAACTATAAAATTAGCAGTATTATACTGCAAAAATAACGTTCATGTTTTACAGTGTATGATTTCACTATTATGTGCCGTAGTTTTATTTATTTGTTAAAGGCTTAAAACATATTATTACAATGACAATGCTAATGAGTTAGTAACAAAATGTGTAAAGGAAACATTGATTTGACTTGTGAGGGGGAAAATATAATGATTTTTAATACAAAAACGACAGCTAATCGTTTCAGCGAACTATTTGAATATTTTATTTTCATAATACGTCATATGAAAGAGATCATTATTCTTAATTAAAAGAAGAGGATGCCGTTACAGAAAATAAAATATACTGCTATTTCAATTTCAGTTAAAATTATGATTAAGATACAATTTGCCGTCCTAAGCAGCTGCCTACTCTGCCTGTTTAAAAATTTAGCTTTTATTATCAATATGATTCTGGATCAGTCAGCCCATCTCCTAACTACCGACCAATGGCAAGATTGAATGGGAAGATTGGCTTAGCCCTAATCTCTTGTGATTAAGATCCGTCAAGGGCACGGAGCTCATAGATTAGGTCAGCTTAACACTTCTGCCAATCAGATTCTGAAGATTCTGGTACTAATTTAAGTTGTGAGTTCTTTGGTTTATAGAGGCATTTCGTCTTTAATTAAGTGTAGTGAATGTAGAAGACTTTCGGTTGTTTGTGTTAAAACTCTGGAAACTATACCTAAAAATCTGCCTGATTTAGTGTTTCAACAAACTGAGACCAAATGATTGCGGTGGTGTCGTTATTAACAGTACATTTTACGGTTAGATCAGAGAAAAGATTGATCTATCTAATTATCAAATTTCTCTTTAAACGTCATTCAGACGTGGGCCTCTTCTTCTGAATGTTTTGTCCCAGATGATTCATGCGAGTCCGATATTTTAAAAATGTAAGTAATAAAGACTACTCTAATCCATGAAAGAGAAAACGGAATGCAACTTGTATGAAAAGGGTTGATCAGAAAGCTTGTTCATGTGAAAAACTCTTCGCTGTCACCCAAGGTTTTTTCCCATTTCCTTTTTCATTCTTTTTCTTTTACTTTAAGATTAACACTTCATAATCTCTGTCATCCTTTTTAAGTAATTGCTAAGGTACCGTAAAACTAGACTTTTCAAATGCGTGATTAATAATAAAGCTTACAAGAACCCATAGTAGATTAAACATTTTAAAAACCCCGACCATGATTGCCGATTACCTATTAAGATGAACTTGGCGATTGGGGACACATATAAAATTTGTTAAAAGATTATCATACCGAATAAAATTTTCTAGTCGCAAAGGCAAAGTTAAGATTGAAAATAGAAAATCCTCTCATAAGTCTTTCTTATATTCAAAAATGAATTACGCAAGTATTTTATTTGTTAACAAGTAGAAACTGATTAGAGATTTTAAAAAAAATATCATTTAGCTGTTGTTCTTTATCTGCTTACAACAAGATTGATACTAATCGCGTAAATGAAGACTTAGATTGTATTAATGTTTTTTTAAAAAGGTTATAATTTGTGTTCTACGTAACTTGAAAGCTCTCAGAAAATTCTATCATTTGCAAAAAAAATGTTCTTTCTAACGTTACAAACATGCTAAATGTGCCAGAAAGTTTTTATTACCAAAACTACGAGAAAGTACTAATTTTTGGGGTTTCTAATTGATAACTTTTTTAGTTAAAGTCATACGAAAACAACTTACATAAAAAAAAGCTATCGATCAAGTCTACTTTCGAGCAAAAAAAGAATGATCAAAATCGGCTTATCTATTTAGGAGGTATAGTATCGCAGACACACACGCAGACACACAAACACATCTAACTTATAACCGCCTTCCTTGTGTAAAGGTGCGAAAAAGGAATATGTATGTTTTGAGCTATAATAAAGAAAAAGCATGTATTTTCATTCTTATCTCATTAATCAGATATGCTTTCTCGAGAAATACTAATCCAATCATATTACGGAAATTTATGTCATACGAAATTTAATTTTCAAATACAGACAGCGTATTTTACCTTTATATTGCCATATAGAACTTTGAAAATATCATGAGTTTTCCTTATTTGGCTGTAAAGTTTAAGGTTTTGAGCTGAAGTGCATTTTTTAAGAGGCTGATTTCTTTAAATAAAACAAATAGTTATAGCATCAAAAATGTTCTAAAATAATTTACAATGAACTTTTCTTTCTTAAGAAAAAAATAAAACTCATTCTAAGTTATTTTAGAAAATTTTTAATGCCTTAAACAGTTGCTTTATTTTAAGATGTCAGGTTTAGGAGCTGGTTTTTGACCTTAGCTTGAAAAATTCAATTAGAACCACAGTTATAAATATTTTAGAACAACTTCCTTGAATAAATTGGTTGATTTCATTTTCGAAGTAAATTATATTTAAATTTGCTATTTTCTATTGTTATTTTTTGTTTTATTTTGAGCTCAAATTAGTTTATATTATTTTCGGTGATTCGATGTTTCCAATTTAATACTGATCAACAAAAATGGATTTTATTTTCCGACCAGTATGAACAACCCGTTAATTTTTACGCTTGTCGAACTCTGCCAAAACTAAAAGCAAAAGCCTACATTTACTTTTACGAAAAGCTTCTTTTTTTTTAACGTTTTAATCAACTATTTGTTTCGTTTTGTTTTGTTATTTTGCTGCGTATATATTATTAACTAGTAATAGTTTAGTAACTTAATTGTTGCCTTGTTATATTACTTGCAATTACTTTCTTTTTATTTACACATTTTTGCTTTGCTGGATTTTTTATTATTAGTATTTTTTATAACAATATAATTTTATAATTTAAATGTGAGAGACTAAAAAAAAGTCTTTCTTAAAAGATTCTTAAAAAGTATGAAAAGTTCAAGTACAAGTATGATTCATGATTTGTTATCTATATTCGGAGAGTTTGAGATAATTGTATAATAAATAAAACCTAAT
Organism: Uloborus plumipes; assembly: GCA_038373865.1. Taxonomy (NCBI): domain Eukaryota; kingdom Metazoa; phylum Arthropoda; class Arachnida; order Araneae; family Uloboridae; genus Uloborus; species Uloborus plumipes. The sequence goes on along the minus strand of JAXGGA010010496.1, from coordinate 31,593 downwards.
TTTTTCCCCATAAAATATGATCAATCTCTCAAGAAAAGAAAAAAAAATAGTTTATAGCAAATAAAACATTAAAAAATACTGTTCATAAGTAAGTACAAGTAAAGTATCAATCAGTTATTTACCACATGTTCGGGGAATAGCAACCCAATTCGTGTTAATTTTAGCCACCAGCGTCTTAAATATTTTTCTCCTTTAACTCTTTGCCTCATTAGTGACGATAGCTGGGAACCGCTAGTTTAAAGCTCAGACTTTTCACTCTCTCTCTCTCTCTCTCTCTCTCGCTCTTTTTTTTTTTTTTTTTTGTCTTTCAACAAAATTTCGGAATGCTGTACAAATTGAAAAGATTGATTGAGCTCATAATTCAGTTGGAAGCTTATTTTCTTACAATGTTCAGGGAGAAGGATGTGCTCATAATATATCAAGTTAAATATAGAAAACGTATAAACTACTTTTTTCCCCTAAATCAATGCCATAAAAACAATCCCCAAAACCAGTATCATAAAACTGATACATGCGAGTCTTTTTATCTCCGTTTTATATCTTTTGAAAGAACAAAAAGCTAGTTCAATGCTTTTTCGAGTAAATATTTCGCTTGCTACGAAAGCAGAAGTGTGAAAATGAAATGGTTAGAAATCTTTATTTAGCAAGAATTGATTGAGGAAAAATTGCCTGATAGTATTTCGAAGGCTTATCGATAAATCGAGCTTCTATTGATTTGAGTGAGAACAAAACTGGAACTCTTTTTCCACGGACAGTTTCCTTTGATATCAATCAAGCATAAAGACATAAAAATGTCAATAGGAGGGAAATATAGTGCAAGAAATTATCGCGGGAGCACTTAGAAAAGTTCCTAGCAATCCATCCTTAGCAGTGTCAACAGAGATTCGTCCTTTTCTGCCGAAACACAAACTTCTCTCCAGTTCCAGTTGTTTCCTCTTTCTCGTATCCATCCATCGGTTTCTCTTTTGGACCTAAGCCAACATAGCATTCTTTGCAATCGAACGTTGAGGGGTGTCTTTCATATCTTCCTCCCCCTTTTCCTCAGACGACCTACTTTGACCGGCGCCAAATTTTCATTCCTCCCCCTCGAATTGCAAATTGTTTGCATTGTTTACGAGTGAAAATCGAAGCCTCTTCATCATCATCGTTACACCCTTATTGTGTGCAGATCATATTGACCAAATTCACATATCAACAAAATTATTTACATTTTTTTTTCCGTTTTCGAGTTACTTATGTTTTATTCATATTCTTCTAGCTGGTTATCTGTGTTTGGATATGCGTTAATTTATGCAGTTCTCGTTGAAGAGTTTTTCACTGCCAATCTTCCATTTGGCTATGCTATTATTTCTGTACACACAATCATACAAAACACCAACAGCTCATTTATTCCATCCCTGTACTGAAGTTTCGTGCTTATTATGCATATTGTCCATATGGATGGAATAAACGAGCTGGTGGTGTTTTTCATGTTTCTGTGTTAGCCCTTTCTTAGGGTAGGTTACTTACTGCTTTATACGCAATCATAGTCTTTTCCCTTTAACTTTATCGCATGAACAGTTTTAACTGAAAAGTGTAAATCGTTTGCCTGACTTCATTATCTCGATGATTGTTATCATATAAATATCTACTCACGTTATCAAATAAATGTATTTCATACTTATTCATATTAACTAAAATCAACAATACATTGGTTACATGCAACAATATTACTCCCAGTCTCCTGATTGCATAACTAAGCTGTTGTTTTATTGCATGTAGTTCTGCCTTAGCCCCGACGTAAAGGCGGTAACTTGCTCCTTAATACCTAAGCTTCGCCTTCAATTCACACGTTGAACCGTACCATTGCTGCGGTCCCTCGCTGATGTGCTAAATTTACTTTAGATACCATTTTGTTGTCCCTTTCAAATTCACTGAAACGACGTCTCCTTTCAGCTATGTTGGTATCTATTCCAGACGAATAACTCCATCCAAAAGACGAAACTGCAGTTTCTGGATGATATAACTGGGCTGTCGGTATATTGCATGTAGTTCTTCCTTAGCCTGGACTTAAGGAGATAACTTACTGCTTAAATCCTTGGTTTCCTAGGAGGGAAATCGTCGATCTCTGGCGAGGCGACGGTCGCCGCCTTCTTCTGCGCATGCGCCTGAGCCGCAGATTGACGTCGCTTCACGCCACTCTCCAATCAAACTGGTTCTGATTCCAGCGTGCAGTCGCGCCCGGCGTCAGCGACGATTGTCGTGTTCTAGGAAACCAAGGCTTTAGGTATCCGACTAGGTTGAAAAGGTGATTTTTGATCAAAATACACTTTTCCTACCAACAGTTTCATGGAAAACCCCCGTTTTTTTAAGATTATACAACAGCTTGGATTTTTAATGTATGTAAATTGCAACTCAAGTTATAAGCATTTGAATACTAAATTTCTGCAGTAATAATGTTGGGTAGTCCAATCTTTATTTACGTTTTGTGAAGAATTTGCATTTTCGCTCGATACTCGCTACGAAAACATGATTCTGCAACTTCTATTCAATATTGAAACATGAAATTTAACTTACAAAACATACATGTTTTGTAAGTACTTGTGAGTGTAACAGACAGCAGGTTTTGTAAATGATAAAATACTTTTTGATTTACAGGCATTTTATTATAAGGCTATTCCAGTTAGAACATTTGTTCATGTAAAATAATCCAAATTTTACATGAATAAATTGCATGTATCTAGTTAATTTTTCTTTACGGAGTGCTTCTCCGAACTTGTAATTTTTAGTCATTTCTACTGCAAAATCGCCAATTTTGTAAAACTGAATGATTTTTTAATACATTTTAATGTAAAATATGTGTTTTAAGATCCTTATTTACTAGAATCCGACAAATCAATGCCACCAGTTTACTCAGACCACTAACACAACAGCCTTGGCAATTTTTTTTTTTTTTTTCAGAATAAGAATCTTTCAGAAGCAAATGTTATACAGTATTTTCGCTACTCACTCTTTGTCTGTCTGTGGCTATAATTAAGTGTTTTAAAACCACTGCTTTCGTGATTTTCTCCATCCCCAATCTTTTACCGGAATTTTTACCATGTCAAAATAACAAGTAAAAAATTATTACAGCTTACAGTAGAGACGTAGCAATAATTCCAGGATGTTGAGAAAAAATATGATAAATGAGCATAAAAAATACGCGGAAACTTTTATCATGTTTTCCGATGAATACTTCCTGAAAAGGTAAAAAAGGATCAAAAAAATAATTTTTCAGAACTGCAAAAGTGTTTAACAAGTTGATCACGTAGCAATTACGTGTCGTGAATTACGGTACGTACATACCGCGTGATAAACGGCATCCCCATTTTCACTTAAGACAAGAACATATTTCTTCATTGTTTCTTATCCAAGGATGGAATCTTTTTGGCAGGCATCCAAAGGAGCCCCGCTGGAATCCTTGTTGTCGCCAAACAATGATTGAGGAGTACATCGCAATCCGTTAACAAAACTACTAATCAGCTTGGGATATGATTGGCGTTCTTCATCGATTCAGACTTTTGTTTGAGAATGATCAGTCTTTTGTAATAAGGCAAGATCGGTGTTTCATGGTGAAAGTACATTATAGTTTCTCAATTAGGATAGAACTTTGTCTCATAGCTATGATTGCTGAGTGTTTCATCATGGAATTAGATGAATGTTTCGAGCTTCAACGATATCAGTTTCATGTTTTCTTTTTCCGATTAAGTTGGATCATTACTTCGTAATAAGGTTAAATCAATAATTGCATCTAAAAAAGATCCGTGTTTCAAAGTTTAATGAAATGCTATTTTCCAATTAAGTTGAACCTTCTTTCGTAGTTATGTTAAATTAATGTTTGCATCTTATGATGAACCCTTATTTCGTAGTTGTACTAATTCAGAGCAAATCATTTTAAGTGGCTGTTCGTTACTTTCTGCTATCAGTGTTTTACAATTACTAAATGAAGTTGTTTACGAAGTAATGTCAGTGATTCTCAATGAGTCCTATCAGGATTCAAGAAGTTTGGGATTTATTTTCTCACTAAACTTTTACTAGTGTTTAACTGTCAGTCAAGATCGTTAGTAGTCATTTAATTTTGTTTCACAATGAATAACCGAAGGTAAATCAAGCCTTATTCCAGATTCATTCAGTGCGTAATAACCTCTGGAAAAGTAAGCACTTCAAACTATCGGCATTTGCTACTGTAGAAGTCCTAGTCAAAAAGTGTACATCATTTTTTGTACAGAATCTTTTTTGGCAAGTTTAGTCTAACGCTTTAGCGAAATATTCTAAATGCGGGTAATGTTCTAAATACAAGAAATAGGTTCCTCAAATTTTCTAAATTGGAGCTTCTTCATTGACGTTTGGTCCTTAATTCGTCTTCGTATCCTTTTACATTGCCGAGTATAAGTAGCAATATTTTTAATCGGTTCCATTGCTTCCAGTTTTTTAATATGAAAAAAAACTTTCAAAATTTATAATTTTTAATCGCACAAATATTTAAATCAGTTATCAACGTATGACGAATCCTAAACGAGTGAAAATAACAAAATTATTCTACTTTATTAAAGACTTCTTACTCCACCTTAGAGCTTACGAAGTATTTTATTTAAAAATTGTAGTAGCAATAGATCCTGCGATCCAATGAAGATCCTGTTTTAGTACTTAAGGTAGTTTGACCTTGAAGCGTTTGTGCTAAGAACTCCGAGCATTTGAACGGACTCATCCGAGATGGTAAGCTGGGATATATTTTTCAAATGCAAATAGTGTTTCAAGAGTTCTTCAGAAAGATCTTTAATCTTTGAAGAGAAAACAGGAAAACAATCCGAAGATGGAGCCCTAGTAACCAGCTGACAAAAGAAGCTCCTCACTTCATTTCTCAATACGTAAAAAGTAGGTATTCCACCTTTATCCATCAGAATCTTCCATCTTTTCAGTCTGAGTTTACCTGCTCGATCATGGTTCAGTACTTAATAGTTTCCTTAGTAAACCTTGCATAATTAATGGTAAGAAATTTTACTGGTCTGACAACCTGCACGGTCTCATTCAAGCTAGTAATCTGAGACGTTTTTCTAAATTTAAATAATGTTTTACGAAGACTTTTTCTGAAAATTCCCTTATCTTTGAAAGACAGGAATACATTCTGATGACGTAATCCTAATAACCACCTAACAATAAAAATTTCTCATCAAAAAGTCATTTATATTTTCAATCTGAGTTGATGCTCGATAATGATTCAGTACTTAACGTAGTTTTACCTTGAATGGCATATGCTAAGAAATTTTATCGCTGTGACACCCTGCACTCATCGAGCTGGTAATCGAGGCCCTTTTTCTGAATGTAAATAATGTTTAAAGAAACCTTCTTCAAAGAGTTCTTTATTCTTTGAAGACTTGACAAGAATACATTCTGATGAAGCAGTCCTAGTAACCAGCTGACAAAAATTGCTCCTCTCTTCATTTCTCACCAAGTAGAAGTAGGTAACCTGGCTTGATCTATCAGATTCATCCATAATTCTTCTGTTAGATCTCTTGAGAAAATACGTTTTTGTTTTTCCTCTTGTTTTTTTTTCCCCTTAATCTTTAAGGAGACCGCACTTTTCAGTAACAGCAGCAACAAGTGGGCTTTCCAAAATGACAAAATCCATCATTCCATGCCATTCTGATGTTGCTTTGTAAATCTGTTAGAGAGAAAACAAGCAACCATCGTTTTGGCGGTAAACGGGGTCACAAACGAGCCCATTAAAGTTCGGGCGAGTATTTTTAGTAGATCGTTTGCTGTAACTTATATCTCTGTTCCTTTTTGGGCGTCGTTCCCAAGGTCGATGTCGCGCGTCACTCCCAATTGAAAAATGCTTGGCAAGGTGTTGTCGCTTGGAGAACACTTTTTATGCAATTCCTCGGTGAGTGCCGGGCGATTCCTCATTCCATTTTGTCATTTCGGCGAACCTCCAACAATCGCTGCTTTGGTCAAAGGCTGAGCCTGGGATAACCAATACGACTTTACAGAGAAGAGAACATTTTTCTCTTACTGTCTAATGTCTTGGTAACAAAGTTCTAGCCGCTTTTTTAGCTTTAACGTTCTGCACGTCATTAATTGTTTTTGGCGTAATGTTGTAAATCATTTGAAAAAGGGTGGTTTGTGTCAACGGAATCAACACTTTTCAACCGATTAAATCTATATTAATTTTCAGACATTTAAAGTAGAATGTCAAGTTGAGAAATTCGTGCATTTTTGTCATCTCCGTTTTGTTTTTCATCACTTCTCTTAGGCTATAAAAGCTGTTCGCGACTACCGTGTTGAGTATGGAGAGGGCACTGTGCGAGAAGTACGGCTTGTAATTAGTATTTCAAATTTTATAAAGGAATGTTTGACCACAAAGATGGTTCTCGTTTCAGTTAAATTCGATACAAGGCGCTTATAAGCGAACTTTCACACAAAAATTCGAGTCAAACGACATGGGAACTGATAATTATACTCGGCAGCAACTTAACTTGACACTGAAATCACTACTCGCGGAAGAAAAACGAAGTTAACAGAAACTTTCTTAGCGAATTGGAGGACATCTCCAACTGTGCGTGAACTCTTATTGGCTGGCCCGTTCGATTCAAATGAATTACGCTTTCGCGATACTCCGTTAGTAAACTTGAAAATATTAAGAAAATTATGAATATTATAACAAAAAAAGGCTACATATGCGTAGATGAAACACTCTAATCCGATTTCTAAAGGGAAGGATCTAATTTCACCCGAAATTCGGACACTGCGCAAGGAACTACTTCCTTTGTTTGGTCTCAGCTTATTTCTCTATAGTCAAGAACTGTTGCAGTCGAGTATAGTTGATATTTAAAATCAAAATATAACATTTTAAAAATTGAAAAGTATACGGCGGGAAATAAATTTACAACCGAATACATTCGCTTTCATAGAACTTATCACCTACGTAGCATCATTCATGAAATATATAGAGGTTTAACTATTCAATGCTTAGCTTTACGAAGAGGCTTAATTGGGAAAACAAACTTTCATCACATGAGTTTAACAGTAAATATCGCGTACAAGTGTTTCAAAAAATGAGAGAGTTCTATTTAAAGGAACAACTCAAGTAGCCGCCATATTGAAACTAATTGCCAGTTTACTGGTTTTGTTAGGATCGTTGTTTGCTTCCAGAAGTGCAGAATATCCTGGAATATAGTTCGAAAACTTTTCACCTTATCTTTCTAACTTGAGATTTTATTAAAATTTAGTTCTTCTTTTTTTCAGTTCAACAACTGCTACAAGTTAATACTTTTCTCCTCAAAGTAAAAGTTTATGCTTATTTAAATAATTTCAGTAACATCAATTTGAAGTTAATTAAACCATAAATGAGCGAGATGCTGGACCATGAGCATTATATTAAAATTATTTGGAGCACTTATTTTATAAAATAAACAGTATTTCATGTAAAAGTTTGTAAAAGTTATTAATTAACTTCTCTAGTATCTATTAACATAACAGACACGCAAGTAAAACATATTTCTATGTTATTGTAATAAATTTATACACTCTACATGTATTAACGTATTAAAATTCATCACATGGCAGATAAAAAATAACTGATAATACCAAGAAATAAAAAATACATTGTGCATAAAATGTAAAATTTGAAAATTGTAAAACTATGCAAAGTAGTAAAAACTCAAACAAAACAATATCTACGTGTCCTACGAGGTCACAATGGAAAAAAGTAACTTTACGTGATCCGTTTATTGAGTGTTAAGAAGTGCTTCGGAGTTTGAAACATTGCGTGCACATTTGATTCGGATGTTAAATAAATTCTCTCGTCTTTAGTAAAAATGTAACTCAATTAACATTCATGACAAAATTATGAGTTTGAGAAATATGACTCTCACATGTTTTCACCTCTGTTCCGTTGGTGAGAAAACGTGAGAGAACACTCGCTAGTAACCATAGTTGAGTTTCTAAAGAATTAATTCGGTCGTTTGTTTACATTTACCGCACCGACAGTCACAAAACCGTTAATATTCTCAAACTGTTCAACATTCATGTTATATTTAGTAATGCTAATGTTTCACAACATAATATTTAGAAAGCTTAAATATTTATACATGACTTAAATTGCTTCATTCAAGAGATGAATAGCCAGCTTCGATGTACTAAAACAGAACTAGGTATTAGAAATAAAACTATACTTGAATTTCACACTATTTGTTTTTTTTTAATAGGTAGTAAATCAAAATAGTAATTCTAATCTATAAATTCAATTCAATGTCAATTTAAAATATTCAGTAATACAATGCTGTTTCAAACTTTGTAGAATAAGAATTTTTCAGGAGGTCACAGTGACCTCTCTTCAGTACTAGTGCTCTCCTGATTCTATGAAAAGTAAAAGTATGGGTATAAAGTTTTAATAAAGAATGATAGTACGATGATTCTTGAAAAACTAAGAAAAAGCCCGTATTTTTCATTAAAAACCCGAAAAAATCCGTGTTTTTCATCAAAAACCTAGGTGAGCTGGACTTAAAAAAAAAGACCGGGGTTTTTCCAACCCTGATTCATAGGGACTGTAGAAAACCCCATAATAATAGTGTACACCTTAAAACAGTAAAGAATTAGTGAGTGCTAGATAGTTAAATATTTGCTTCCTCTACTACTAAGTACTAAAATTATTACCAAGAAAAGTAAATTTAAAAACAAGAAGAATGTGCAAGAAAAGTCAAGGCTTCCTAATAGTGTTTTAGAGTACAATTTTAAAATCTGGCATCGTGTCATGTAGTATACAAACCTGATCAAAAAGGCGCAGTCTTATTTGACTTACTTCGTAATTTTTCAGCTGTAAATATAAGCAGAAAAGTGTGCCGTCCTATTTGAAGAGATTGTTGTCTCATTATTATACTGATTTTCTGCATAAAATGATTTATGTTGATTATAAATTCTAACTGGTTGAAGATTTTTGTAATTCTGTAAGATACAAACTCGTGTGTAAACTTATGACGACATAAATTTGAATATTTTTTTCAAAAATCCATTAACAGATAAAAAACTATATTGGGTAAACTTTCTAATTCATTCTCTCTGTACATTTGGCTCTCTGTGTTTCCAAAAATATAAAATGCCCTCCTGGAACATTCATCAGCCTTGCTAGGATTAGCAAGCAGCTGGGGTTTTTTCTTTCTTTTTTTTTTTTTTTTTTTTTTTTGTAAAATGCACTTACCACGTGCCAAATCCGATGGCAACTTTCCGAGGAAAATGTTTCGAAACCTGCTCTGACTTAGAGGTACCTTTCGTCCACAATCAACTAAATGCAATTTTCTTTCGTCCGCATGCGAGAAATTTTTATTTATTTATTTTTTTATATACATATTTATTTATTTATTTATTTTTTAATTTTTTTAATATACCATGTTTCTCTGAAAATAAGGTCTAGTCGAAAAGAAAAAAAAATTTTGCTGCAAACGATAGACTAGTACTTATTTTCAAGGGATGTCTTCCCTTCTTTCCTTTTTTTTTTCAATGTGCTTTAATTTATATCTTCTGCAAAGCATTTAATCGGGTTATAACACTTCAAATATTTAAATTTTAGAAATGTTTTAATTAATAATAGTAATATTATATTTAATGAGCCCTTTCAAAAGCAAAATATACTTTCGCTGTTGCATATATTACATCTTTACACTATTTTCTCTGATCACATTTCCGGACTTTTCACATATTTCATTTCTGCTTTAAACAGAAAGCAATGTAAAAGAGATTATTATTGAGCCTACAGTTTTTCGCAAATATTTTCCTATAGTACTCTAGTGGAACCTTTTATTTAACTTCGAAACATTTCCAGGGAAAGGATCTCCACGCCATAAAAAACATCATAGAAGATCATACAATACACCGCCAACTCGTTTATTTCGATCCATGGACTGCAGTTTCGGGCTTATTATGTTTTCATCAGCATGGAATACGAAAGTAAACGAGTTGGAGGCAAAAATCCTCTTATAGAGCAAAGAGAGCCGAATAAAACTAGTAGCTAGTGTGAAATTGGAATACCAGTGAGCGACCGCACATGGGAACAGTAAAACTCGTAAATTTTAAGGCAGAGCTCGGGTATAAAGCAGTGCTTAGGGACGGTTACTCACTGCTTTATACCCGAGCTCTGCCTTAAAATTTACGAGATGTACCGTTCCCATGTGCGGTCACTCGCTGGTATTCTAATTTCACATTAGCTACCATTTTTTTTTCGGCTCTCTTTGCTCTATAAGAGGATTTTTGTCTCCAACTCGTTTACTTTCGTATTCCATGCTGATGAGGGAATAATAAGCACGAAACTGCAGTCCATGGAGCGAAATAAACGAGTTGGCGGTGTACTGCATGTTCCTGCCTTAGCCCTTGCTTAGAGGCGGTTACTCACTGCTTTATCATAGAAGATCGTCTAAAACTCCGTGTTTTTTAAATTCAATATCGAAAAAAAAAATGGTCGTTCTAAAGTTCCTCAAGGGAAGGACCTTCCTTGCTTCCTTAAAATGCCAAGTATAGTTTTTTGTATTGTTTTTTTCTTTTTTTTTTTTACTTTGACTTTCGCGTAAAGGACATCCGTAATCACTCTTATGTGGAAACTTATCTTCACAAAGAACTTGGCTACTTCTTTGTTATTGCTGGCAGTCAACAAACTTCCACCATTGTAGCAAATGCACTTCTTACTATCTTGACAGTCGCCTTGAATTGTCATCTTCTAGTACATACTGCCTTTCACTTTTGAATTTGACAGTCTTGACAAGAATTCGGCACTGTGACAAAAACAATGTTTTCTACGAAAGCACATGTATATCGGGGAACGTGGTTTTACCTACTAATACTAATAGCAGCATGAAAACGTTTATCGTTGTTAAAAAATATTAAACTGTTTAAAAAAAAATACATAGAGTTATTGTTTTCTTTGGAAGCTACAAAATCAAAAATATCAATCAAGTAGTCACAATAAAAGATCAGGTCCAAAGGGTAAGAATATTAACTTTTTATGTTAATATAGTATATGGGAAGTCGGGGCACATTGAGGTCTACTTTTCTGTTTTTCAATTCCTATCTCAACAAAAAATTTAATGAACTTCTCGATTTTCTAATATGAGCTATAATAAATATTTCCCATCATCCCCCATTTTTTTGAAAATGTTTGATTTATTAGAGTTTATTATATTTATTTTTTGGCAGAACTTTGTGCAGTGGATCAACCGGCCTCGGAAGTGAGGTACATTGGTTCACATCCACACTATGAAAACTACTTCCGTAACAATTTTAATGATAACTGTTATCCAATATTGAAACTAATTTACGTTTACCGCTTTTCTATTTTTCATTTTCTATCTCATCAAAAAGTTTAATGAGCTGTTTGATTTTCCAAAACAACTTCTGTAACTCTTTTAATGGTAAAGTACCTGACGACCGAGCCCAGCTCGGTTACAAAAAAGAGGTTTTTCAAAATCGTGTTTTTTTCTAAAGTTCGGAGAACTTATTTAGAGAAACTTGATAAGAATTTTTATGCCCTTGGTTGCAATTACGCATTTAAAACAGCCGTAATTTATGTTAAGAAACACAACCCTATTTAAACGATGCGCACCGTAAGATCTAGAGCGGCTATATAGACAGGCCGACGCGTCAAGATTAAGTTTCACCACTTTGGATCCAATTTATTTACTTTTACTTCCAACTTTTCATTGTTGTGGAGCTAGGGTTACCAGAAAAAAGCGCATTGCTAAGTTTTACCAAATCCACGTGTCGCTAATAATTACTCACAGTGAAAAATTACCAAAACGCGATACCTTGACAGAAAAGACAACCACTCAAGCACTCAAACACGCGCTGGATCCAAAGTGGTCAAACTTAATCTTGATGCGTCTGCTCGTCTATATAGGGGACTTAGTAAGATCATACCACAAAAACTTTATTTTGATCTTTTTCTTTATCATTTCAAAAACAATAGCAATTCTAACATGTTGCCAAAACTTGTTTTCCAATACCATAAAAATTTAAATTTACGCTGATATGATTAAGTATAAAACCGTTACCATCGAAACATTGTTATAGTAAAACGTGGTTGCTATGAAACAGTAACAATAATAGTAATCATATAGAAAAGGACGAACGAAAGCTTCTCAAACTTTTTAAATGAAGGCACAAAAAACCCCGTTTTTTGTGCCTTCATTTACAGAACGTACATTTACAGGACGTTTTTACAGAAAAAACGCCGATATAAATGAATTCAAAAACCAAAACTTTATCTACGTACAAAACTTTATCAAAATCGGTTGAGCCGTTTTCGAGATCCGAAATACAAGAATTGCTTGTTTAAAGATATTCGATATTTTTCAATAGTGTAACCAAGGCTTCACTAGATAGCGTCTTATACAGGCTGTTTCATTTGATCAAAATCCTTGGGATAAAAACGGATACATGTCGCCTAGCGACATCTATCGAATTTTGTGGTAACTAACATTATATACAAATCCGAAAATAAAAGACAAAATTAAAATTTAATTTGTTGGCGACAATTTTACAATTTGGCATTCAATTCTATTTTATTATATTTTAACGTCATTTAATAGCTTGTTCGATTTGCTGGTTTATTCTGCATTTTAACGGCTTGTTTTAATTAGTTAGCGAATTATTTTTCATTTTAATTGATTCTAATTATAATTAAACTATGAAACGACACTGGCACCGCAGAGCGATAAATGGCGATTTTGGAACGATAGTTCCATCAAAACCTTTGATGAGTTTAGATTGTCAAATTAATTTATTTGGCGATTTTTTTACATTTTAATGGACATTTTGGAATGACTATGGCACTAATATCTTGAAAAGCACATCAAGAATTTGTTCTCCGTAAAACTTTTGAGAATATTTCAATAACCGAGATCTTTGGTAGTATGTACGTTTCAGTTATAGGTACGTTTTTTAACTTGGCGATGTATTTTCTTACCACCTAAGCGAAGATTAAAATTTTAAGCTTGCATCGTCTTCATGGTTGCTTTTTTTCTCTTATTTTGCATTTTGGCTCGATATATTTATTAAAATTATTATGTTACATGCTAATGGAGCTTTTAAAGTTGATTTGGCGAGTTTTTTAATAAGATTTTTCACATTATTTCGCAGCTTTTTTTTCAGTTGGCCCATTATTTTACTTTCAAGTATTAAACGTATGTGTGAAATTAGAAACAAAAAAGGGAAGATTTCGGTGATTGGAAGTCTGGTTATCTTTCCCTATTGGCGTTAAATCTTTGTGGCCAATTTATGAGCGAGGGAAATACTTCCTTCGCAAACATAAACTAAAGAGCAACAAAATAAAGTAATTATCGCCGAAAATTTGGCAACCACACCAGATTCCCAATTATCGAAATATTATCAATGTGTGAAATTTAACATAAAAAGAACATTACCTTTTTCTTTTGTGTAAATGAAAACAAAATTTTACAGTTGGTCGTCGTTAAATTGTAGTTTTGTTTATTTTTTTCGTACTTGCTCTTTAGTACCAAGCGATTATATATGCTCATTTCGTTGTTACTAAAGAAATTAATATGTTTTGTTGTCAATCGTCTTTCCGTTGAACATCAATCGCTTCATTGCAGGGCCTTCATTCTGGGGCATCAAAAGGAAATGTCCCTACGAATAGATTCGCCATTTATCGCTCTGATGGGTCAACGCTATCAAAATGAACATCTGAGCTTTTGCGTAGCAATTAAGATCGTGTGAGCAACAATAATGAAACAAAATAGTAAATAGAACAATATTATTTCATTGCTACATTTTTATTTATCGGCTGCGAATATAAGCGTATATTTTACTAATGCAGAGATGTCAAAATTGAACGCCATTGCTATATGTTGCTAATTCGAAGAAAGTAAACAATGAATGAATGTCGTATGACTGAATCATGAGTTGCGACCAACTTTACCTGAAAAAGGAATTTATTTCCCCTAAAAAGCAGTACTAAGAGGGCCTTCGGCATCAATTCACTCTGTACTCCACTTCAGTTAACTATATCAATATTTTTTAACCCTTAAAGATAGGATAAACATCACTTTCTACAGCAGAAACAACATGCTAATAAATGTAAACAAACATTTGGGTGGTCCTCATTCAGCGCTCTCTAGCTGGCAAATCTTTACCATTGATGTTTTGAGTAATGAAGCAGCCTGTATAAAACGCTATCTAGTGAAGCCTTGGTGTAACTAACTTACGTTACTCAGCGTTTAAAATGGAAAAGCATAAAGTTTAAAGATCAATATAAAATTTTAAAATATTAATTTTGTCAACTTTGACTGTATTTTCTGCAACTTCTCTGCTGCTATTACTGAAATTTTGCTTATCTTCTTCAAAAAGTTATCGTCTTTTCTCCCTCTCCCTCTCTCTGTAACTTCATCTTGAGATTTTTTTTTAATTACACCAACGTAGCCCTATTTCGTGATCTGAAAAACTGCTGTCACATTTTTTTCTTTGTAGAAAAAATAAAGAAACTACAAATAATTATGAGCGGAAAGAATTTACTTAGGGAAAGAGTTCAATTATGGCTCCATTCTTCATGAAAAATCATTTAAACAAATAGTTGCAAACTTGCGAAAATTACTCAGTGCTGAAAAAAATAGCAATACAATTACTTTCTGAAATAAAATTTGTTCTATATAACTACCATGCTATTTCGTAGTAGTATTTGTAGGATTATAGGAACTATTGGATGGTCATAAATTAAAATAAAAAACATTAATAGCATTAAAATTACTTAAGCCGGTTTAACGCGTCCTAGTGAGACGTAAGACCAGAACGTGCAACTAATTCTGGATGCCTCTAATGTACACAGGATATTTGTACACTGCAAAAAAGAACTGTTGTTTTCACAGTACAATACTGGCAGCCGAGGTTCCAATTTAAAACTAAATTAAACAGTAATAAACTGTAAAACTAGCAATTTTACATTTTCTTACTGCAAAGTTAGAAATTTTACAGTTTATTGCCATAAAATTTAGCTGTATTATACTGTAAAAACAACAATATAATACTGGCAACAGTGATTCTAGTTTAAACTGTAAAATGCACGGTAATAAACTGTCAAGTTAGCAATTTTGCAGTTTATTACTGTAAAATTAGCAGTTTTACAGTTGAGCACTGTAAACTTGCACACCTTTCCATGAGCATTTTCTTTTCGGACAATTTTTTTTTCTTAACGTCAATACTATTAACTGCATCTTTTTCTTGTTCTTTTTTCTGTTATTTACTTATTTATTTATTTACATTTCTTTTCTTTAATTATAATGTTTTATTATTTATATATACAGTCGACGCTCGATATAACGACCATCTCCGTCCCACAAGTAAAGGGCTTTATAACGAATAGTCGCTATAAGAGGTAGAAAGTAGAGTATATTGGGATAAAGCTGGGGTTTTCCCACTGGTCGTTATATTGGGATGGTCTTTACAACGAGTGGTCGTTATAACGAGCGTCGACTGTATATATTTTTTTCTTTTTCATTTAGTTTTTGTTATTTATATATTTTATTTATTTATACCTTTAATTATTTTTTTTTGTATTTTTTTTTCATTTATTTTTTTTTTCAATTACCTTTATGTAAATATTTTACTTATATTTTTATTTTAATTTATTATTAACCAAAATTATTTTTCTTGTATATATACCAAATTGAATGTTTACCCATATGGGTTGTTTTGTACATTTTCACATACGCCATCCCGTAATTTGTTAAATGTAACATTGTTGAATATGTACAAAGGGATGGCGTATTTTTGAAAAAAAAAAAGTTCAACACTGTAAAAGTAGAAATTTTACAGTTTAGCACTGTTAACGTAGAAATTTTATTGTTTATTACTGTAAAATTAGCCATTTTTACAGTTTATTACTATGAAATTAGCTGTATTATACTGTAAGAACAACAGTCATTTTTTAGTGTAGAGACTTCTGATGTAAAGGGCCAACGCAATACATCAATCTCTGAGAACTGCTTTAATCTACAAGCGTGAGAAAAAACTCCTCATTCTATTGTGAGAATATTGTGTGATCCCTATGACGATTTTTCTATCTTTTGTAAAGGTGTTGACGCATTCGAATATTAAAAATCCACAGGAAGAACTACAAGTTTGCAATTCAGCATAAATATGAAAGTCCTCTGAGGAATCCGTCCGAACGGAATCTTTCCATTGTTCCGGCTAGTGCGAGAGACAGCGTGGCAGCTACCTCCCTCCACCCCACGCCCATTGTGTTCTAAAAATGTCTCCAGAGTCGAGCAACTGCTCCGAAAGGCAACAGGTTTCCGCATTCAGCATGAGTAACACATTCCGATGTGATTCTAGAGGTCTCTGGGTGAGTGGGGATGGAAGGGATGGATGCAATCGTGAAGGGACAAGGCTTTTTGTTCTTTTCAAGGTCGGAGGAGGGATGCGGAAGACCTGGAAAAGAAGAGATAGATGCTTTCTTTAAGAGAAGGGGTGAGAGAATGAGGAAGCTGCTCATTATTAGTCAAGTACTTTTGCTGCCCCCCATCAAAAAGGTTTTAATCAACTATACCGTTCACGATTCAAATTCTGTAAAATACTCGCAGAGTGAAATAATTCAAAATTTAAAAGTTTAACTCAAATCGGGCATTTTTCACACCTGTATCTCAGGTTTTCAAAACCAAATCTCTTTTTAAAGAGAGTAATATTTTTTCAGCATATATCTGAGTAATAATTTACGTCGCATTGCTTTAAAGCATTTGATAATGACTCAAAAGTTTAAAACTCTTGGAAACACAGCACTATTCAATATTTTTAATCTCAGTTTTCATCCTAAAATGTTTTTTTTTTGCCCATATCTCGCAACATTTTGTTTTGTAAAAGTTTTCTCAAAGGTTCTTGGACAGAACAGTTCACTCCATATTTCTATTGGCACTATGTATAGTAACCAACATTGGTTTTTACACATGTTGCCAACCCTAATGTTGCAATTTATATTCGTGCTAAGAGTATTATAACTCTGTACCTCAGAACCAGACTAACGTAAGTCCATTTTCGTCATTTTTCGATAGAGGGGAAAAACGATTTTCCCCTCATCGTTTTCTCCCTCTATCGAAAAATGACGAAAATGGACTTACGTTAGTCTGGTTCTGAGGTACAGAACTAAGGCCCCTATATATACGAGCCGGCGCATCAAGATTAAGTTTCACCACTTTGGATCCAGCGCGTGTTATTGTGTTTGGGTGGTTGTCTTTTCTGGCCAGTAATCGCGTTTTGGTAATTTTTCACTGTGAGCAAATATTAGCGGCACGTGGATTTGGCAAAGCTTAGCAATGTGCCAAAACTTTTTTCTGGTAACCCTACTCCGCAACAATAAAAATTTGAAAGTAAAAGTTAAGGAATTGGATCCAAAGTGGTGAAACTTAATCTTGATGCGTCGGCCTGTCTATATAGCGGCTCTAATTATAACCAAACTGAAACCAGGCAAATGACATATTCCGGATAGGTGTGAAATTGAATATCATGTACATTTTGTCAAAATTGCGAAACGTGTACTAGAAGAAATATATTAACTCTACATTACAAACTTGGGGAAATAAATTTCAAAAAAAAAAAAAGAGGGATCCTTAAAACTGAAGGTCTTTGAAATAAATTTGCATTATCCGTGGATGGGTTCATAAACTCTACTTAGTGTAAAAAAATAGGTTACGCATTTTTAAACACTATCAAAATGTGAAATAACTTTCTTAAAATACAAAACATTCATTTCTTCCAATTCGTTGAAAAAGGTCAGTCAGGGATTCTCGAACAGGTCGAACTTTCTTTCCCTGCTCTTTCATAAGTCATGTGGACGTACACTTTAAAAATAAATGTTGTTTTTACAGTATAATATAGCTAATTTTATTGTAATAAACTGTAAAAATTGTTATCTTTACAGTAATAAACTATAAAATTGCTATTGCTAATTTTACAGTAATCAACTGCAAAACTGCAAATTTAACAATTTATTACCGTGCATTTTACAGTTTTAAACTGGAACCTGTGCTGTCAGTGTTATACTGTTGTTTTAACAGTATAATATAGCTACATTTTACCACAATAAACTAAAATTTCTAACTTCACAGTAAGAAACAGTAAAGTTACTAGTTTTACAGCTTATTACTGTGCATTTTACGGTTTTAAATTGAAACCTCGGCTGCCAGTATTAGACTGTAAAAACAACAGTACATTTTTGCAGTTAAGTTGTATTCAATTCATCAATCTGACATCAAATTCATAGCGTGACCGACCATAAATCAATAACGAAATCAACCCAAAACATTTGAAAGTCAGGCATAAAGTTTATTCTAACTTATATTAAGCGCGAGCTAAAAGAAAATGTCGAACTTTAAAGTTTCCGTGGGGACTTATTCATTTTCATTCCTTATGTTTCACGTCGGTGCCTATGTTGCTAAATCGACAAACGGAACATTATTTTTATAAGTTTTTGCACATTATGCATCTTTTTGGTTGTGGAATATTTGGCTGTTCTTTGCTTGTAAAATAAATGCAATGAATTATTCATGTTCTTGAGGGAGCTGAACTGATGCCACCAATAAGAGTAAGATGTTGATATTATGCTTGCTGAAGGTCCTCGGTATCCCCCCCCCTCCCCGTAAAAATCACGTTTAAATATTAACTCGATCAAAAAAAGTCGTTTATTATGGTTGGTTATTGACTTCTCCTCATAATTTCAGACATCTGAGTAGGGAGGTCCTGATGAGAGGTAATGAGAGGTCACTGTGGCCACCCACATCCACATCCCTCCTTGATAGATAAATTTTATCTGGCGATTTGAAGAATTTGTAAACAATAAAACTTTTTTACATACCAAATGTCACTTCTAATTATGTTTAAGTATCCGCCCAGGCTCATGACGTCTTCGGTGGAGCGACCTCTCGATGACGTCATGAAATAATGCGAAATCTTGATTTTTCAAAACGTCATAACTCGGTCAATTTTCGTGGTAGAAGAGTGATTTTTTTTAGTTTTAAACGTTACAGTGTCAAAAATGTTTTACTAAATATGATTGATAGGACTGGGGAGCTGTATAAAAATCTAAATTTCGTAACTCTTTCAAAATTTGATTTTTTGAAAAACATTGAATAGACCCAAAATTCCTTTCGTAATTTAGAGATTTTTTCCTAAATGAACTGTATGCTTATCTCTAACGGTTGAGGAAATAAAGGTCATGACAGTTGACTTGGAACACCCTGTATAATATAATATTATTTAGAAGTCATTCCAGTGAAAGAATGATAATAAATATGGTGCATGCATACGAAAAAAATTCCACAATCTGCGGAGGAATACAGCTGATCCATCCGCAATCGTAACCTGACTGCATGTCTCGGCAAGTGAAAGAAAAGCAAAGAACTTTCTTTCGTTACTTTTCGAATATTTTCACCTAAAAACGTGAAAAATGTTAGGCAGGTCGTCACAAAATGAAGTTTCATTCTTAGAATATAAGATAACGGCTAGCAGATGCCTCTAGGGGCGGCATCCCTTTTCTCTCCGGAAGAAGTATTCCTCATTCGTTACAACTTCCATTTCTTTCGGTGCAGGAATGTCACAAAGAACGGAAAATGGGATTCTATGTGGAGAGAACTAAAAAAAGGGACTAGAGCTGTAGGCAGGTGAGTCAAACCATCAGATGAACTAGCATCTGAAAAAATGGCAAATAAGAAATAGTACAGCTATGGAAGTACATAACAAACAACAGGGTCCCTGAAACTCGTAATATCGTGGACCGGAATGAGGTTACAAAATGCTAGGTTATTGGGATGGGGAATTTGAAGTGAAAAAAAATATGCTACTTGAACTGGTTGTAAATATCGTGTTTAAGTCACGCAAAGCTGTACACTGTAAAAAATTAATCTTGTTTTTACACTATAATATTGACAGATAATTTTAGAGTAACCAACTGTAAAATTGTAAATTTTACAGTAATAACTGTAAAATTGCTGCTTTACGGTAATAGACTGTAAAATTAGTAATTTTACAATTTATCACTGTACATTTTACAGTTTTAAACTGGAACCTCTGCTGCCAGAATTACTGTTGTTTTTACAGTATAATACAGCTAAGTTTATGGTAATAAAGTGTAAAATTGTAGTAATAAACTAAAATTGCTGCTTTACTGTAATAAACTAAAATTGCTAGTTTTACACTTTATTACTGTGCATTTTATAGTTTTAAATTGGAACCTCTGCTGTCAGTATTGTACTGTAAAAACAACAGTTTATTTTTTGCAGTGTAGAAAAAAACACAGGATTTTAGACAGCGTATGTAATAAACTAAGTGCTATTTACTATCAGATAGATTGAAACTGAATCTAAGCCGGTTACTGATAGCCACTACTGATAGAAATAATCAAGAGATTTAATGAACAACTGATTGGAGCTTTAGTTAATCTAATAATCAAATAATCAGAATTTTGTAATTGAATGATCATTAGTTACATTGACATTTCGAGGGATTTCATTATTCAATTATTTAAAAGGTTTTGCAATCACAAGTGAACATTTCGAATGACTTCCAAATAGAAAAATCAACCATCAAATAAATATCACGAATGAATTCACAACAAACGGATTAACACTCAAATGAGTGTCTCAAGAGATTCCGCAGAACAACTGTCATTTCGAGCAATTTCAAAAAAAATCTCTTGATTGTGCCCATTAACATTAAGTGCCATAAAATAACGTAAACATCCATTTATCAGTTTTAGAAGTACTTTTATTTAAATCAATTAAAGCATTCACAGTACATTAAATTGACGGGACAGCATATAAGTGTATTTATAATAAAAATATAAAAACGAATGAAATAATGAACAAGAAGTTCTGTCAAGAACTAAACGAGCCTACTTTCCCGTACATCGACATCGGCATTCTCGCATCTGATCATTATTCTCTTGATTATCTGAGACTTAAAATTATGTCAAACATACCTTTTTAGCACTTAGAGCTGATTTCGAAAAGCAAAATATACCCCTTTCATCAGATGAAGTAGACACGTAAAAAGTAATTAACGAATAAATAAAGTTTTGTCGCACCTTTTAAAGAGTGTAACTGTTCCTCCGTAGAAAAAATCCTCATCGTTTTCAAAAAAAAAAAAAATAATAATAATAATAATAATAATAATAAAATAAATAAATGAATAAATAAAAGTACAAAGAGCATCAAAACACATTTTATCAAAGAAAGAAAAAAAAAGAAAAAAAAAACTCGTCCGTTAATAAAATGTCTCGAATTTCACTTTTAATCTGTTGCCAGTTGTTAAATATAAATAAAGAATAAAATGTTCTCGTGAATGAAAAATTTTTGTTACAAAAAAAACATCGTCTGCCAAAAAAAAAAATAATAATAATAAATAAAATAAAACAAATTTATAAATAAACAAAAAATCGTCTGCACAGTCAGTAATTTTTTTTTCTGAGCCTGCATTTCCGCCATGTTTGCGGAGTCGGAGTCGGAATCAGAGTCCTCATAGAAGATTACTCAGAAAAGTACGTTACAAACATTATTTATCAAAACCATTTTCTTACAAAGTTAGTTTGAAGGAAATCCGACTTTAAGTTCAGGATCAACATTCAACTTAAATTCCCCGTAGACGCTAATGTTAATTTTTTTTTCTGAACGGTTCAATATTGAACGAAAAATGGTTCAAATCAAAAAGCGAAATATGGGAATGCATGGGAAAGCCTCTCCGAGATCTTTCAAACAAAAAAAAGTTTATTCCATTCGGATGGTTCACTCAAAAGTTATTAGGTGGGGAAAGGTTGCTTGAACGGTTCAATGTTGAACGAAAAAGTGTTCAAATTGAAAATTTTAATACGGTAATGAAGTATCCTTGCTGAGATCCTTCGAACAAAAAAAAGTTTTTTTAAATCGGACTGTTCACTCAAAAGATATTAGGGGTGACAGCTTGATTGAGCGGTTCAATGTTGAACGAAAAATTGTTCAAATCGAAAATGTAGATACGGGAATGAAGTATCCTTGAAAAGATCTTTCGAACAAAAAAAAGTTTGTTCAAATCGGATTGTTCACTCAAAAGTTAGCATCGCGGGACCGGTTGTTTGAACGGTTCAAAGTTGAACCAAAAATTGTCGAAATCAAAAAATCAAATATAGGAATGAGCTGCACTCGCTGAGATCTTTCGAACAAAAAAAAATTTATTCCATTCGGACGGTTCACTCAAAAGTTATTAGGTGGAGAAAGGTTGCTTAAACGGTTCAATGTTGAACCAAAAGTGTTCAAATTGAAAATTTAAATACGGTAATAAAGTATCCTTGCCGAGATGCTTCAAACAATAAAAAGTTTGTTTAAATCGGACTGTTCATTCAAAAGTTATTAGGGGTGACAGCTTGATTGAGCGGTTCAATGTTGAACGAAAAATTGTTCAAATCGGAAATGTAAATACGGGAATGAAGTACCCTTGAAAAGTTCTTTCCAACAAAAAAAAGTTTGTTCAAATCGGGCTGTTCATTAAAAAGTTAGTATCGCGGGACCGGTTTTTTGAACGGCTCAAAGTTGAACCAAAAATTGTTCAAATCAAAAAATCAAATATGGGAATGAGCTGTACTCGCCGAGATCTTTCCAACAAAAAAAAGTTTGTCCAAATCGGAATGTTCATTCAAAAGTTATTAGGGGGGGACAGACAGACCGACAGACCGACCGACCGACCGACCGACCGACCGACGCACAAATTCCCCATCTCAATACCCTACTTTCAAATTTTTAATTTTTCGATATTCATTTTACCTTTTTATTTTTTTAACTTGGCGATATTTTTTGGACTTGGCGATATTTTTTTAACTTGGCGATATTTTTTGGACTTGGCGATATTTTTTAGATGCATTAAGCTACTTTTAATACTTTTTTCGTCTTTCTTTTATCTTTAACGGGAAAGTAGGCTAAAAATAAAGAACTTACACTGCATGGAATTTGAGTCTTATAAATATAACATAATTTACGGACATTAAAAAAAACTCCAATGGACGTGTGTCATTTTCATTGCCTATTTCTGTTTTAAAATATTGATTTTACATATCTGTAAGCGATTCTATTTTTTAGAAATAAATGGAGCTCAAAGCAAAAAAGCTGTAATGCACACTATCAGTCAAATCCTGAGCTTACTTTCATTAACACCATACTAATTGCTTAAAAACTTCGCATATTACATTTCTATGTTCGGGTAGATATTGGGAGAAATGAGATAGTGGGAAGAATTGGACAGCTGCCTTTATGCCCAAAAAAAAGTGTCAAAAGTTATTTAAAGCTTGTACATTAGATGTATCAGATTAAAATCAAGCAAAAGTCTAAATTTGCTATATCTAGTGGATAAGCTAAATGATTTTTTTCATTGTATTTCAGTATACATGCAGCTATTTCGTTAAATTTCTACCAACTCTCCACCATACTGGCAGCAGAGGTTCCAGTTTAAAACTCTAAAGTGCACAGTAATTAACTGTAAAACTAGCAATTTTACAGTTTCTTACTGTAAAACTAGCAATTTTAGTTTCTCACTGTAAAATTAGCAATTTTACAGTTTTTTACTCTAAAGTTAGCAATTTTACAATTTCTTCCTGTGAAGTAAGCATTTTTACAGTTTCTTAGTGTAAAATAAGCAATTTTACAGTTTATTGTCGTAAAGTTTAGTTGCATGATACTGTAAAAACAACAATATAATTCTGGCTGCAGGGGTTCCAGTTTAAAACTAAAACGCACGGTAATAAGCTGTAAAATTAGTAATTTTGCAGTTTAGTACTGTAAATTTAGCAATTTTACAGTTTAGTACTGTAAATTTAGCAATTTTGCAGTTTAGTACTGTAAATTTAGCAATTTTGCAGTTTAGTACTGTAAATTTAGCAAGTTTATAGTTTAGTACTGTAAATTTAGCAATTTTATTACTGTAAAATTGGCAATTTTTACAGTTTATTACACTGCTCGACATTGAAAATGCAACACCAAGAAGGAGTGGTCAGAAATTGATGAAATTTGGTAAGAAGACAGAGACAGCATGGAACAACAAGTGATATGTATTTCAAAATAAATAAGCAAAATTTAGAACGAGAACGGCGTCGGCTCAGTAAGAAGTAGGACCACCGCGGACAGCGATGCACGAAGAAACACGTCTAGGCATGGAGTCAATAAGCCTGCGGATGGTGTCCTGAGGGATGGCACTCCATTCCCTTTCAACCATTTGCCACAGTTCGTCCTCTGAACGAGGCAGTGGCAGGTTCTGCAAACGGCGTCCAATCACGTCCCACATATGTTCGATTGGTGACAAGTCAGGAGAGTATGGTGGCCAGGAAAGCATCTGTACACCTCGTAGAGCATGTTGGCTGATTCGAGCACTGTGAGGCCGGGCGTTATCCTGTTGAAAAATTGCATTTGGCAGACCCTGAAGGTAGGGGATTGCCACCGGCCGCAGTACATTATCTACATATCGTTGGGCCGTCATAGTGCCCCGAATACGAACTAGAGGTGATACGGAATTGTATGCAATAGCGCCCCAAATCATTATACCACGTTGTCGCGCTGTGGGGCGTTCCACAGTTGTTGCCGGATTCGATCTTTCTCCACGTCGACGCCACACACGTATGCGATGACTATCGTTGGACAAACAGAAGCGGGATTCATCTGAGAACACTACGGTATGCCATTCTGCCATCCACGTCGCTCTAGTCCGGCACCATTCCAAACGTTGGAGTCTGTGCTGTGAGGTCAATGGCAGTCTTCTTAGCGGGCGCCGTGATTGCAGGCCACGTGCAACCAGTCGACGGGAAATGGTTCTGGTCGACACAGGAACATCCAGGGTACCTTGCACGTGCTGCAGAATCGACGTACAAGTGACTTGCGGGTCCGCCACAGCCGGTCGGTGAATCCGTCGTTCCAAGTGGTCTGACGTCACTCTGGCTGCACCTGCACCCCTCAATGTGGCTACATTTCCTCTTTCCAACCATCTCCGATACAGCCGATGCACAGTGCTTGCATCGATGTGGGTATCAGCTGCAATTTGACGAATGGACCAATCTCCCCTTCTCAGTCCGATCACCATACCCCTTGTAAAGTCGTCTATATGCTGGAAGTGTCTTCGTTGAGGACGGCGTGGCATTTCCTCTTATCATACGTATCCTTCGAGACAAAAACCAAATTTCTCCGATAATTAGTCTGGCAGAAAAACCAACATGAACATAGCCCACTTTTCAACTTCATTCTCTTATATCTTACTTCACGTGCGTCGGAGAGCTGCGCATTTCATATCATTTGCATAACTCAGTGACGTGCGTCTACGGTAAAATTTGCATGAATTTCTGACCACTCCTTCTTGGTGTTGCATTTTCAATGTCGAGCAGTGTACAATAAAATTAGCTGTATTATACTGCAAAAAAAATCTTTTTTTACAGTGTACGAGATAACCACGTGCATTAAGAATGAGGTTGAATTTATGATCCGAGATAAGCGCTAAAGAGCTGAAAGTTAAGCAAGCATTTAAAGATGCGATGCAAAACCATTAGGAGGAAATGTATTTAGAATTTTCAATTGAAATATTGTTTGCTAACGACATGTTACTTCCGTCTGGGACTATCGTTCTTTTTGAAAAAAAAAAAGTTTATTTGCTTCGTGTTTTTTGAAGGCGCTTAATGCTTTGCGAAGTAAAAAGCTTCAAAGAAGCGACTTTTCTTCCAAAGAAAAGCAGTAAAAATACCATTTCTTTTGAAAGTCATTAGCTAAGATCGTTAAGGGTGGCAGAAGTCGCTTTCAGCAAGCAAAAATAACAAGGAATATAATACATTATATTTCCTTGGATTTCGAATTATCGAATTCCGATATGTGAAGACATTCGTCCATGGAGTTTACTTAGAGTGTCTTGTGTTACACGCATTTTATTCCATTGAAATTGCTTTAAAGATGATCATTTCTATTACCAGAGAGATATTATTTTCAAAACGAATAAGAAGACTAGGCTGGAGAATGGTATTGTTTTTAGTTTTATTGAATCTCCTTTTCAAACAAAGAATATTTCATTGTTTTTATAGTTCTACTCTGGTAAGTCATATCAATAAATAAAAAGAAAATATCATTCAGTTGAAAAATTTTATGAAAACAAAGAACGAAACTTCTGATTGGTAATGAATAAACAGCTTAAAAGTAAAGGAGATTGGAAAAAAAATTGCACACATGAAACATTACTGAAATATTTTAATGAATGAAAAAGTAAATAAAGAAAAGTTCTATAACAGCAATATATTTCGCATAAATGAAAAATGATCAAATAGGCTTTGTGCTGAACTATATTTGAAGTTAAAAATCAACGTAAATAAAGCACAAATAAGGTAGAAAGTACAGCAAATAGCTATTTCAAGGCTACAATGGAGCCCCTTCATCAGTGCAAGAAGCTCAGCAAACAACATGAAAGCTGTAAGAGAACTGAGCGCGAAGCACGTGTGCCCCGGTATTTATAACAAATGGGCGAGTGCGCTTGAACTCACAACAAAGCGGGAAAACACCGACCAATCAGCGATCAGCGAAACGCCAGGAGAGCGAATCCTGGCGTTTCGCTGATCGCTGATTGGTCGGTGTTTTCCCGCTTTGTTGTGAGTTCAAGCGCACTCGCCCATTTGTTATAAATACCGGGGCACACGTGCTTCGCGCTCAGTTCTCTTACAGCTTTCATGTTGTTTGCTGAGCTTCTTGCACTGATGAAGGGGCTCCATTGTAGCCTTGAAATAGCTATTTCGCATACTTTAGCAAAACGATGTACAAAACTTTATTTGTAAAAAAAACTAATACCTTTTATCATAGGTATAAAAAATAAAGAAACATAGTTTCCATCTTTTCTGCTTAATACATTTAACATTTTTTCTACTCAATGAACGTGTATGCCCCAAAAATTGTCCATTAAGCGATACGCTCTGGTATGAAAGAATAACAGGTTACGTTATTCTTAATCCCTAAGGAAAATATGCTAATTTTTTAACGAATCTGCTGATGAAATTGGAAAATTGAAAGCCTTTCCATGTTGAAGCAGTGCATAATATCTATAGGGACCTATTTGGAAAGAAACAGTGAGCTCATAGTAACGTGTAATATAGTTTCAAGACATAAAAAAAGTGATTTTACTATCAACGTAGCTCGTGAAAAATGAATGCTTAAATATACTACGTAAAATATGAGTTAAATCATAATTAAATTATAGTTATTGGATGTTCAAAAGATTATTTTTCATTACACTAGTTCAATAATTTGAGTATCAATTCATTTAATCAATACATGAAACAGAATCTCCCTATACGATTGTAGGAAAAAAGTATTCTGAATGACGAATATCGTAATGGGAACAAAGAGGTTTATTGTCCATTAAAAAAATATCCTGATAAAAAAATAGAGTCAGCGAGACACGCCAAAGAAATTAAATGTTTTTACTACAGGGAAAGGTTTCAATTATTTATCAATAACTTTTGAATGGCGCATTAGTGTGTTCATCATTCATTTATTTGTGTAAAATAATATACATATGTGTCAGTGTGCATCATCTTCTTTCTTAAAAAGAGAAAAATTCGGTTTATGATAGCTAAAATAAGTAATGAAAACATTTCACCAACTCAATTATTAATTGTTTTAATCTTGTTGTTATTAAACCAAATATCCCTTGTTGAAATTATAATAAACTGTCACTAATAATTTCCCTTGCTATTTAAATTTCTTTTTAAAAATGTAATGTAGTCTGACTAGTAAGAAGCGCTTCAGCAAAATATTATTTTCAGAAATTCATGGTATATCGTTAAAAACTAACATTTGATTCATTGCATTCAGAACATTATCGGTCATATAGATCTCTTTAAAAAAACGCTGGGAGAATTTTATAGTTGTGTTTCAGGATCTTTCGCAGGAGAGGGAGGAAAAGTGGTGCAGTAAATGAGTGGTTGCCAGTTGAAAAACATGACTTTTTTTTTTTAGGTCCTTTTCTATTATAATTTAGAATTTTACTGGAAATACTTTCTGTTGGCATTATCTGTGAAAAATCTTTTAAAAGAAATGAAAACCACAATTTTGGAGGGGGGGGGGGTAATTGAAAATACCGTCTAAAAACAGATAAATTGAGTATAAAAATTTTGAAAATCATTAGGGGCTAAGACCCGTACGCCTTAGGGCCCCAATGAAAACTGTTTTCGATTGCAGATACCATCTGTCGGCCACTCAGCAAAGTATAAGGAGCGGTACTTAAAAGCTTCAGCCATTTAGGATTCATAATATTAAATTAATGTAAGCGGGACTTTTGAGTCCCGTCGGGGCACAAAAGGTTAATTTACTTATACATTTGCTTACTTCTCCAATGCCAAAATTATTTTTCAAGCTTAAAATATCAGCTCAATTAGCAAAAAAAAAAAAGACGCCAACTTGAAGACTGAGCGCCAAACTCGCAACCATACACCAACCTTACTGAACATAAACCTTTATGGAACACAGATTAGGTCTTCCGCGCTTACAGTAGCTCTTAGATAATTCTATATTCATGATTTTCTGAGCAGAAAAAGGCTCAAACTTTCATCCCTTATCCAACAATAAGAACTTTCAGGCTTTAAGAGAAAAAAAATCATCTCGCCGTCTGGCAAGGGAAGGGAGTGGAAACTCGTTATTTTCTCATCATCTCTCTCGCTTCGACTACTTTGTGGGGCCAAATTAAAGTTCGATCCGACATTTCCTGGACGATCCTCCCTACCCTGGGGCATTAGGAGAGCAAGAAAAAAGATTCGGGACTTGCGAGACCGAACTTTTAACGGGGGATTTAGATTTTTAAATTGAATACCGTTAAATCCACTTTTGCCAAATCATTTCAGCTCTCATCACTCCCTCAAACAAGAATTGATTTTTCGGTTTAAGTTTCGTTCTTCTTTGCCCGCGGTGATTTTTTACTTTGGGTTTTATTTTTCAGGGGATTTAAATCAGTTTGATGTATTTTATAAATTATTTCATTTACAATCATTTTGGATAACTTGGCCAAACTTCAAATTATTTAATATTCGTTTAGCCTTTATATATCCCGACCCTATAAAATCAGACTCCGCTTAATCCGAACAGCTATTTAGATGTACATTCTAAAAAATGAATGTTGTTTTTACAGTATAATACAGCTAATTTTACAGTATTAAACTGCAAAACTGCTAATTTTACAGCAGTAAACTAAAATTGCTAGTTGACAGTAATAAACTAAACAGTTTTAGTTTTGCAGTTTATTACTGTGCATTTTACAGCTTTAAACTGGAACCTCTGCTGCCAGAATTACACTGTTGTTTTTACAGTGTAATACAGCTAATTTTATGGTAATAAATTGTAAAATTGCTAATTTTACAGTAATAAACTGTAAAATAGCTAGTTTTTGCTCAGTATTTGTTTACTTCAAATTGAATTATTAAATGATTATTTCTATTAGATTTTTCTTCTTTTTTAGGTAAGTTTTCACATACATTTTGAAAATGCATCGAGTTGGAAGATTTTAAATTGACACGATCTGTTGATCTGTTTTGCAATTTAAAATTTTCAAAACAGCAAATCTGTATAAAAAGGTAATATTTTTTCAACTTTTCAGCATGTTCCTGACTTTTGTAGTTCTCATAAGTAAAAATAATCCAATGAAGTGGTTGCGTAGAATGATTTTAGACATTTTCATATTAAATGGTGTCATTTACACAATATATACGAAATTAGTATAAAAAGTCAATGGTTAATAACTATTAAATTCTTTTGAAGCTCCCAATTTATTAATGAATTAAAATAAAACGCACTCACACGAGAGCAGTTTTTGTTCATTTTTTTATTATTTATTTATTTTTTTTTTAAGAATGTCATCTTTAGGTTAGTATTATAAAATAGTCAATTTATGTTCAATTTAAAGAAAATAAACGTAATTATTTTTATGTTAATTCCCATTTGAATCCATATCGTACACTAAAAAATGAATTATTTTTACAGTATATTATTGATAATTTTATGGTACTAAACTGTAAAAGTTGCAAATTTTACAGTAATAAACGGTTAATTTGCTAATTTTACAGTTATTACCGTGCATTTTACAGTTTTAAACTGGGACTTCCGCTGCCAGTATTATACTGTTGTTTTTACAGTATAATATAACTAAATGTTAAGGCACTAAACTGCAAAATTGCTAACTTTACAGTAAGAAACTCTAAAATTGCCAGTTGTACAGTTTATTACTGTGAATTTTACAGTTTTAAATTGGAACCTCGAGGCCAGTATGATACTATAAGAACAACATTTCATTTTTTGCTGTGTACGAAAAGCAAAAAATCCAAATTTAACGAATCGTTAAAATTTCAATAAATTAAATAAATTGAATAAATAAATTAATTAATTAAATTGAAATTGAAAAAAAACTGAAATGGATCAATATTTATGAAGTCAGATGAAAACTAGTCTTACTCGCTGGGTCTCCCAAAAATAACAGATAGTATTTGATGCGAAGCCAAAACACAACGATTATCATGCAATATTTATTATGAATGACTATATGCGATACTTGTATTCATTAATGCATTAATATGCAAACACGTATGATCTATAAATGTACGTACAAACAGAATCACCCATTAATAAAGCTCTCACCGTGAGTTACAAGCAAATTTCCTTTCAATTCAATCGAAAGATTCCATTAATCGGCAGACAAATCCGAGCGAATCCCTTTTTCTACTCAGCCAGCCTTTGTTCGCTATTTCTGGAGCGACCAGGAAAAGCATCGAAATCAATAAGCGCATCATCTTTTTCGCAGTAAAACGGCGGGAAAAAAGTGGCTTCGAAGAAAGTTTGGACCTCATTTTTCTTCCGCAGACGAAAGCGTTTAATAAAATATGCATCAAACCTTTTGTGAGGAGGTTACGAAAGCATTAACAACTCAACTCGTCCAGTTCTTTTTTTTCTTCTTGAACATGGCCGCTCATACATTCTTTACAAAACTCCATACACTATCTTCGAGCAATGAGGTATATTGGGGGAAGAAGTCGTCGTTTCCATTTTACTTTAGATAAAATAAAGCATTGGTTTTTTTTTTTTTTTCAAATTTCCACTTTATCTACAAAATATGAATTTTCGTGATTGGTAAAAATACAAGTTTCACTTTGAAAAACAATTTTTTTAGCACCGAAAATAAATGATTATGAAACCCCTCCATTTTTGCATATTCCCCATTCTGTTGGGGAAGAGGCCGTAAGAAAAATTGCCATAGAGGGAAGCTGCCGTACACGATATTTTTGCGCCAACTGCTTCATACAATCTATTTCATCGAATCGCCATTTTTCCGACGGTCCATGGCAGTTTTCTAGGTCTATGTTTCAAGTAGGCTCATTGTTTCCTCTAGCGCGTGTCCAAAAGCTACGGCATTTTCCCCAACAGAAAATACGACTTCTTATCTAAAGGTTCTTTACACAATTTTGGGTACTCTCCAGAGCGATAAAAATGACAAAACACAAAAAAAAACCTTAAACCTGCGGTAAATCAAAACCAATTTATGTATATTCTCACTGTGCGCGCTTCTTCATTCTAA